>JBBBDQ010001829.1:1027500-1305000 GCA_037127315.1 Ascarosepion bandense
TTAGGAGCAGCCAACAACTGATGATTTAGTATCTGGCCAAAAGTATGGAAGACAAATTTGGCATAAATCTTATTCATACAAATCGTTTTTTTTAACTATGTTAAAATTAAAATTTTCACACAGTTTTCATCAATTATCCAATATTTGATGAAGTTTTAGTTAGTTTAGCTTTGTAGGCTTACGTTTAAAGATGTTTTATGAAAAATATGAATTGCAATAATATAAAACTTTCTTTTTAAAAAATTTACAATTTAATAACAATGAAAATAACGTCAAAGTTAACTCAATAATTTATGAAATGTTATGGTATTTAGTAATTTTTATTTTTAATATCTAGTTTTCATATTATTTTTAGGTACCTCTACAAATTGTGAATTTCACAATTATTTTTTTTTTAACAAAATTAGAAAATTAGAAATTAAAATGTGAAAGTTGCTTTAAATGTTCAAGGAATGACTTGCAAAACAGGCTGTTGAATTTTATAAACGTCTTGAAGAGACTTGAATCAGAATTAAAGTGCGATTTCTGTCGTTTTCTATGCAAGGGGAATAATACAAAACACTTGTAAAGTTCTAAAATAAATACGACCCCTATGGAAACTGGTTATGACCCCTATGGAACATCGTACTTAAATGAACATATTTGTTTGCACACAAAAAAAAATTTTTTAATTATTTTAAAAATATACAGTGTGAAATTTTTTTATTAATTTTTTTTATTTTTTGATAGGCAATATAATAATCGATTCTTAACTAAAAAGAAATATCATACAGTTTTTAAAAGATTTTTAAAATATTTTTAAAACTTTATGAATTTTTTTAATAATTAAAAAAAATGAAAACAATTTTTTTAAAATTTTATTAGTAATCGAAAAAAAATTCTTTCTTCAGATTATAATGTCCTTAATTTTTATTATTTATTCCAGCAATTAAAAGCTTATCAAATTAAATTATATCAGAGTTTTATTGCATTTTTTATATTTCTCTTCGGAGCAGATTTTTGGATAGTGCCGGATAATTTTAAATAAAAAAGATGATTTATATTTCCTGATGAGTTCTGCGTTTAACTAATAAAAACATAATTTACAAAAATTAAAATTTATTAAAATTTCATGAATTTACGTGGAGTTGGAGTAACAGAGTTAAAAAAAAATTTCATCAATATTTTTAAAAAATAATAATTTCAAAAATATTTTTTTTCATTTGTGAATGAGTACTGAGAGTTTCATTAAAATCTGACAATCATTTGATTTTTGCGAGAATTTCAAAATTAATGTGTTTGTCACCGAAAAAGTGACTTACGTAAAAAAAAGAGTTACGTAATCGATTGTAAACAGTCGTAAAATTTTCTGCAACGCTAACTCAAATCAAAACAAAATTTTCTGCCAAAATTTCAAATATGTTAAAAGGGATTCAAAAATTTTATAAAATAATATTATAAACATTTTGATAGTAAAAGTTCGTTTTATTAAGTTTTGAACCTTTTTAAATCATACTATGCTGGATTTTTTGTGATGTAATGGAGGTACCTAATACTCGTATACTCGTGTATATATAGATATATACGCATATATATATATATATATATATATGTGTGTGTGTGTGTGTGTGTGTGTGTGTGTGTGTGTGTGTGTGTGGAATTTCCATGACGTAATGTTTTCATTAGTGCTAAAATAATCGAGATATTGTTAAAAAAATTCGAAATGTAAACATATGAATTAAATCCTAATCCAAATAAAAAAAACACTTTAAATTTTTTAAAAAACAATTCTGATTAAAATTGTTTCTTCACTGATTTTATTTGTTTGTTTCTTCCTTTCAGAAAGTAACAAATCCCATGCTGAAGATGCGTACCGAAATAGCATTAAGGATTTCCAATTGGTATCAAAATATTTCCCCTTAAGCCATATGTCATTATTTATTTACCAAAACATTATTACTATTTTATGCTATTTTTCGCCCAATACAAGTCCCAAGAGCCACTAAAGAGAGTTTGCTACTGTATGGAGTTGTTTTACGGACGTAAGGATTGTAGATTACTAGGATATGTAGGATAGATAACAAATTGACTCTCTTTTAATATTGTAGTAGTGGTAAAGAATCATGTCACAATTCTGTTACACAAAGCAGTGACCTTTGGGATGAAGATGCCCAAATGAAACTTCTTTCTTAGCAATCGAATGCGAAGGTTCGATCCTGTGCACACAGCATGGCAGGTAAAAATGGCTGTAATTCTATGAACGAGCAGAACTTGAGAATGTAACTCGTCAAAAGATTCCAAGAAAATAGTAGCGAGAGACTTGCGGCGTTTGCTTTCTGGGGGAAGAGTTTGTATGGGGAAAAATAATTAATCACCTACAAGGCCGTGTAAACTCTTGTAAACTCTATCGAAGTTTAAAAGAGATTACCGAAAAGCTACAGCCCTGATATTACTCCGTTTCTGCTCTGCCCTGACTTCTATAAAAATAGAGCATGTGAGTTGAAGTCAAGTACATTCTTCATTGGTATAAAGGACCAACCATTTTTGTCTTTAGTTAATATATATATATATATATATATATATATATATATATAGTAGGTCCAATTGAACTCTGTGAGAATATGAGTTCAGAGTGAGAAGTTTCGTTGAGAGTGCAACCATTAATCGTGACTGGTGAGCAGTCGGAGTGAGTTTCTAACTTGGTGCTTTAGGTGATGAAAGTTACAAGCCAACTCTCTCTCTCTCTCTCTCTCTCTCTCTCTCTCTCTCTCTCTCTCTCTCTCTCTCTCTGCTTGTTGATATTTGAAAATAATTACTAATGATAAATCACTTGCATCAGGTTTTGTTCTTCTCAATCTTACGATACATAACTAATATGAACTGGTTTGTTTCTTCTCAATTTCGATCTGTTTCAATTTATTTAAATCAATCCATTAATCCATCAATTAATTATTAATTTATCAATCAATGCTTATTATTGAAAGTATTACTTATTCTAGAGGAAGACAGAATATTCAAGAAATGGTTGTTGAATTACCTTATTCGTATAAAAGAAGCAAAGAGCAAAAACCTGCCAAAGAGTATAGCTGGGGTCAACTTTTTTTCACTATTCATCCTTGAATGGGTAATCAACACATTTATACAAACATATATGGATTTAAAATCAGTAACATCAGGATTCTTACCCTCCAACCTCCATTATTGAAACACAGTAATAATTAAGATAAAAAAATCTATATGTGAGTATACTTTTGTTGTTTGTATAAAATGCACGGGTTGTATAATTTGTAATTCGGTTGCATTAAAAATCTATATAAGTAATGTTGCTAACAATCCACTTGAATGTATTTTCATAAAATCATTTTTGCCGCAATTCTACCAAATTCATTTAAATACTTTGTTTACAGGTGCCTCGTTTAACTTCTTTCAAACCTGAAGGTGAGCTCAAAGTTAACTTAATAAAGCTTTACACTTGTAAAAGCAATTTGTTTAATACTAATCATAATCAAATATAGAGGATGAATCTATGGCCCACCATCTTAAAACTTAATGAATTATTCTACATAATGTTTCTTTAATTATTTAGACACCCATATATAAATAGATAGTTAGATATAAATTGGTTGGATGAAATTTTGATTAGTGGTAATAAAAAATTCTCATATTTTAAAATAGCTTATTTTTATTATGGTATGAAAAAAAACTAATGCGAAATTCAAATGAATATCAAAAAGTAAATTTATCAGTTTATAAAGAGTGTTTTTAATTAAACTATAACTAAAAATTCATTTCTTAAACGAACTTTATAATATTTAATACATTTTCAGCTACAGTGAATCGATATTTAAATGGAACTCTTGATGTCTATATTCATCAGATCAAGGGATTAGATAAACCACACAGTAAGGATAAATTTTAAACTCCTTTACTTCACAAATGAAAAGTCTAATGCAATTATTCATTTTAAGAATTTACTTTTTAATATTTCATTTCAAAGCAATGATTAAAACGATGCTTTCAGGTTTTTAAAATGCTTTCATTTCCAACAGAGAATTCAATAATATCCCTCCATAATTATAAATTTTATTCATTTGTGTCATTTTAAGATGTTATTAAAGTATTATAAACTATTAAAATTGTCAATGGGTGTGATAAAAAGAAACTAATGTCTATTTTTTATTTCATTTTGAACATGTTAGCTTATGTTTAAGATATTATGTTATGAGTCAAATTTAAGTTCTTTATTAGATCATTTATGACACTTTATAATTTATTGTTCAAACTAATTTCAATTATAAATACACAGTTAGAATTGCTTACATTAATTTCTGATCAATGGCAATGCCTTTTTTCCATTTTTTATGCAAAACTTACAGATTAATTTTATAAACTTAATCAAACAAATGTAAGTTTTTTAACAACGAAAATAGTTAAAACTAAGTTGAAAAGTAATGGGGTAATAAAGATAGTACAATAAAATATCAAGCTCGATCTATGTCTGCTGATTCATAAACTGATATTTTTATATAAAAAGCAATATTTATTTCAAGTTATATGCCATTTGCGAAGTGAACAATTATTCATTTTTAAAGAGAGGTTTTAAGTAAAAAAAGAGATCTTGATAAGTTGGAAGAATAGATATGACAGTATATTTGTAGTGTATTGATTTTAATCAGTTGAATTATGAATTTGATTATATTTTCAGAAGTTCTGATTTTATATATCAGTAAATGCAAAAAATCATTATTATTAGTGATGTTTCCTTTCCCTTTAATAATGTTTTCTTTTTTATATCCTTAGACAGTTACTTGACACTACAAGTTGACTGTTTTGGAGGTTTCTTTATGAAAGTATACAAGACAAATATATGTCGTAATAAGAAAGATCCAGTATTCAACCAAAAGTTTGAAATTCTCTTGGACAGTTCTCATCTTTTGAAAATATCTTTATATACAAATTCAACGAGTAGTAACAAAGATTGTCTACAAGGAAGTGCCGTTTTTGATGTAAGAACTTTTCATCTTTTTTGTCACCCACAATAGTAATATGATTAATACAAATTGTAAAATAGTGAAAAAAAAACAGTCGTAGGTAAGGATTATTATTGTAGAATACAGTGCAGGAAGTTAAAAATGAAAAAGGCTAAATATTAACATTATGGAAGAATGAGAATATAGATGAATAAACAATTCACAAACTACAGATATAGAATCATATTTGCAAGCAGAGATAAAAACGAAATAGGATTAATATTAGACAAAGACAAGAGGAAATATGTTCTGCAATACTTGCAACTAAAATCAAAAGAGAATTCATTCAATATGCTAAGAACACTAGTATGTTCAGCCACGTCACAAGAATGAAACATGTATTTTACCACAAACGAGATAATACCAAAAGCCAGAACAAATCACAAGAAATTATTATCTTTAGAAAGACGAGTGCAAACATAGAAAAGGAACAAGACAATGATCTTATTGGTAATGTAGTGGATTAGTAAATAGTATTATACCTATTCGTATATGTTAAGTAGATGATATGTAAAGTGCGTTGTAAAGTGACAGGTGGAAGTTTACTAATGACCATGTGTGGTAGAACAATATAACACTTGTGACCGATTTGAAATTATTCTCATTACAGTAGTGGGATGTAAATATCATAGACTACTAGGTATAGATGTTCTAAAGGTGGATGCGTCAAAATTAATCAGTAGCGTAAAATCAGAAAAAGTAAAAACTTAATTGTTAAAGGGTATACAATTAAGTTAAAATATTACACATTTTTATTTTGAATCTCGTAAATTACTTATTCACCTTCTAACTTTTGTAGGTTCTAAGTTAAAGAAAACGTTAGAGGAGGGAAGAACAACCGAGAATACACAAGGAGATGGATGGACCGGAAATACTAAAATCCTAAGTGGAAGCTGCAATGGCCAAAATGAACAGAAACAAAGCACCTGGCCCAGACGGCATAGTGATAGAGCTGCTGACAGCCTTAGAAGAATATGGCATAGAAAAAATTACCGACATAATAAATGAAATTATTGCAGTGGAATAATACCAGACGACCTATGCAAGTCGATATTTATAGCACTGCCGAAGAAACCTGGTGCAAACGAGTGCGAACTACACAGAACTATCAGCTTAATGAGTCACATTACAAAACTGATTGTCAGAATCCTGATGAATAGAGCGAGAAGGAGAATCAGGCCAGAGATAGGGCAGGAACAGTGCGGATTCGTTAAAGACACTGGAACAAGGAACGCCATATTCATGATTAGGATGCTCTCTGAAAGGTCATTACAAATGAAGAAAGACTTATACCTATGCTTCATTGACTACGCGAAAGCATTCGACAAGATACGACACAAAGAACTGATGGAGATGCTCGGCAGCCTCGACATTTTCGGGAAAGACATAAGAATAATCAAGAATCTCTACTGGCAGCAAACGGCCTGCATACGGACAGGTAACGATCTCAGTAGATACACAAAGATAGAAAAGGGCGTAAGACAAGGATGTGTCTTTTCACCGGATCTGTTCAACCTATACAGCGAGAATATTTTGAGGACCCTAGATGACACGCCAGGATTTGTTATTGGAGGCCACAACCTGAACAACATAAGGTATGCGGACGATACAGTGCTGATTACGGACACGGAAAGGAAACTACAAGACCTCATACAGAAAGTAGCAGTGGAGAGTGACAAGAAGGGACTACAAATAAACTTTAAGAAAACTGAGTGCATTGTCATCAGCAAAAGATACAACCCAAAATGCCAAATACAGGTGGGAGCTATCAGAATCAAGCAAGTACAACAATTTAAGTACCTAGGAAGTGTTCTAACAGGAGATGGAAAGTGCGACACGGAGATCCGAAGGCGAATTGGCATGGCAAAGGACGCGTTCCAGAAGATGAGCAAAATACTCACACACAGGAAAATCTCAATAGAAACAAAGAAAAGAGTGCTGGACTGCTACGTGATGTCAGTTCTTCAATACGGCAGTGAATGCTGGACAATATCATCGAAAATGAGGACAAAACTGGAAGCGGCCGAAATGTGGTTCTACAGAAGGATGCTACGGATATCGTGGACTGAGCATGCAAGCAACGATGAGGTGTTGGAAAGAATGGCAACAAAAAGGAAATTGATACTGAGCATCAGTAAGAGACAACTGAAGTTCCTGGGACACGCAATGAGGAAGGAGAGCCTGGAGAACCTGATACTGACTGGTCAGATAGAAGGAAAGAGAGACAGGGGAAGGCAGCGGATAACATATTTGCAGGGTCTGATCAGGTGGATGACGGAACGGGGGTTGTCAGGAGCAACAGGAGCAAACATACTAAGAGCCACAAGGGATAGGGAGACATGGAGAACCATGATCGCCTACGTCCTGAAGGGACATGGCACATAGAAGAAGAAGAAGAAGAAGAAGAAGAAGAAGAAGAAGAAGAAAGATTTTAAAATAAGCGTGAATCATAAAATATGCTCGGATTATTTTCTTATCCCCAGTATTGAAATTGCTACCCACAAATTATCGTATAGGAATTGTTTTGCAAAAATTTATTTAGAATCAGCCAACAAATACAGATTGATGATAAAAATTCAAAGAAATTGCCAGAATAAACTCCCCCATAGGATTGTTAAGATGGATTGTCGGTCTTAGGCGATTTGGGGACCAAAAAGGTTACGAAAATAAGAGAAATATATAAGCATGACAAAATACCAAAATACCTCAAATTATCTTCATAGTGGTGCCAAAGAAACTATATGGAAAGGCATGTGAACTCAACTGAACAGTATAACTAATGTTATCATTATGATCGTAATGAATAGAACATGTAGAAGAATTAGACAATAAGTAGGGCAAAAACAATATGGTTTTGCTAAAGACACGGGAACAAGAAATGCTATTTTTATGATTAGACTGCTGTCAGAGCTAGAGATACAAACACAGAAAGACATGTGAAGAGCTAAAAGCTGTATATACAGGAAAAATAAATTCTAGCAATCGGTAATCTTTATTGAAATAAACAGCCTGCACACGTCTAGAGAAAATAGTTCAGTGAATACAGCCATAAAAGATAAAAAGACAAAGACAATGATGACTTTTTTAGCAGATTAATTTAATCTATACAGAGAACTGATCCTAAGAGAACTAAAAGTTATACTAAATTTTATAGCACAAAATCATAAGATTCATATCAATAGCGAAATATATATTCAATAAAGTAAGCAAAGAGAAATAATAAAATGTCCCTAGAAACAAAAAGGGATACTCAAATGCCTGCAAATACCTAATTTCCTTTGTGGCAATGAATGTTGGATAGTCATCTCATAAATGAAGCAGAAACTTGAAGCGACCGAGATGTGGTTTTACCGATGATTGCTCATAAAATCGAAACTACAAGAAAACTGATATATACTATTAGAAATATTTGGAACATATCATGAGGAAAATGGGGTTAAGATAATTTAAAACTCACAGAAAATATTGAAGAAAGAGAAGCTGGGGAAAACAGGGAGTAACCTAGGTAACCCAGTAATAATCTGATTTTTCATCATATTCACTTTTATTAAATTTAAAAGATGAGAATATCCTTATTATTTTTTTTATTTTTACCAACTTGTTTAAGCAGACAAATACAGTAACTAGTACAGTCATTCAAAAAACAACAACTGTTATTACCGGTCTACTATTTTACGCAATTAAATATTTGTTATTGTAAAATTATTACTATAATTCTCATTGTTACTATTAATGTCATTATTTTGTCGAGAGAATTCATAAATCAAAATAAAAACTGAAGATATGTCATGTTCACTATCAAAATAAACAGTCATTGGTGATGATCGAGTAAGCAGTTTGTTTATAAATTAGTCAGATTTTTAGTGACAGATTCAATAATGACATGGAGAAAGTTACGAAAATTAAAACATGTGTGTAACTCACTATATCAACTAAACCGAAGTTAACTATAGAATTAACCAAGAAATTTATAAGTTTTCTTTCTTTTTTTTTCTATAATTTCACTATTATTTTAACTTCAGCGTCTACTGATAACTATTTAAAATATTTAGAGCAAAAATATAGCTTATGTCATTCAGTTAAGTACCACCCATGATAGACGCTTGGACGATCATATCTCGAAGAGACATTACTGACTGGGCAGAATATTTTTCCGCGGTAGGTTGCCATTACTTTCTGCAGTAATAGCTTATGTATGCTAACTTAAAATAAATTTAAGTGGAATTATTAGTGCAGTTTGTGATAAATTATAACTATTTTCAGATGCAAACAGCAAGTCTCCATTCTGGTTATCGCCTACACACTTTACCACTATATCCTGTACAGACAGTAAGTGTTATTTAAAATTTTCTGCTATTCTGCATTTTTTCTAATCACTAACCAAACTAAGTATGGCAACAAGATTATTTAAGATTAATATATTTAGATTTATTTTAGGTATCTCTGAAACAAAATTAATGAAATATTTCCCCAAAGGTAGAAATTTTATTTATTATATATATTTTATATAGTTCACAAATGACCATTTATTGGGAATTCCCTAATTTTAATTGGTAACAATATTGTGATGCCGGCGAGAAGAAAGGAACACAAATACAGATGAAAATGTTATAAACTTGTATTTACAGGAAAAGAGAAAAGAAAAGAAGAAAGGGTAGTCTCTTGCAAGCAGTCGGGTTTACGGAATTTATCTGAAAGATGTGTCCTTTTAACTGTTTATATTTCTTGTGTCGTTATGGCTGGGTTGAAGAAATAGAGCCATGACTTCTGTGCTTCAGTTGCTGTCAATCCCCTCACGTATCCAGGGTCTAGATGACGGAGAGCAGACGGGGACGTCTTGTTTGTAAAAAAGAGGGAATGATTTTGTAAAACCCGCTCACGTGGGCGTTTGTTGAAAATCTAAAAAGGTAGCCCGTGATTGGTTGTTTTTCATCCAATCACGGGGCACCCAGTTGGCGACTCCATAATAAATTCTATATTCTCCCCCAAATCAAAATTGCAATATGAAATCATTGCAACATAATCTTTCACGCAGCAAAGTTGATTTTTAAGGTAAAAATAGCCAAGGATGAAAAGTTCACAAAAAAAGTTGAATTTTTTAAGTCTTCATATTAAAATGTAGAAGGAGTGAAGATTTGTTTTCACAAGGAACTCCAACTTTGAAAAAAGTGAGTGTTGTATTTTATTTTGTATGTAAAGAAATTCTTACTTTGGTGCACTAATAAGACTATAGAAATTTCATCCTTTCAATCATATAGTGCAATATTAACACTTGTTTTCTTTGTTCAGTAACATGTACCCTATAAGCTAAGGTATGTGAAGACTATAAGTTTTAAATAGAACTGAATTTAATAGTAAACATAGGGATTATTGGGAGAGTTTTTACTACCTTTTAAATTTTTTATCCTTTTGGGACGTTGTTTTATTGCAACAGGTGCACCCTTACTATCTGGTACATCATTAGTGACCTTTGATTTTGCAACATCAATTTTCCTATTCCACACCCCCTTCGAGTCCGGCATGATTCTAGGATGGTGGGCATGAGTTAATGATAGTTCTAGAGGATATATCAGTTTGATAGAGTGGACCTGAACAGACCCGTCATCTCTTTTGACTTTTACAGAACGAGTATTCTTGTCGTCACTAACATTTAATTCCAAAACTTTTCCCAGTAGCCAAAATGGTCTAAACTTGGCAGGATTCTTAACAAGAACCACATCATCAACATTGATTTGATTGTAAAAATCGACCTCGTGCAAATCTTTACACTGTTCCCTCAAACTCAACAGGTAATCTTGATACCAAAGCTCGTAGAATCTCGTCAGCATAGAATCGCGAGCTTCAATGGATTTTACCACATAGAATTTTTACTTTAACATGTCAGTGCAGTTCTCAGCAGGAAACATACACGCATGGTGTTTTATTATAAAATTTAAAAGGAAGGAGCTGGTATTAAATCCAAAAATAAGTGTGGTATGTCTAAAACAAACCAGCCTATTCCCTTCCTTCATAAACAAAAAACAAAACCTGTTACGGTCCTCGATAGATCCGATTTTGATCATAAGGAAAGCCTTACGAATGTCTGCTAACATCACATATTTATTAAACCTAAATAGCAACAACAACTCTAACATATCTCCCATTAAATTTATGCTAGGGTAAGCATCTTCATTTAGTCTTCAGGGAGCAGTTAAAAACGGATCTAATTTTTGTGTTAATTTGCTCATCCATCTTCAAAATAGACCTATGGGGTATCCAAACATGTTTTGAAAAATCCTCATGTGCCACCTCAATATGTTCAGTGATACCTTCCCGCTCTTGCTGATAGAAAACCTCAACATAGTCATTGAGTAATTTTTGTTGCTCGAGCTTGTTAACTATTCTGTTTAAAACTGAAAGAGCAACTCTGTGATTGGAAGGCACAGACTTTAGTTTGTCCTCATGCCAGGGGAGTTTAATGTGATAACAGTTATCTCTGAATTCAATGGATTTTTCAAATTCCATAATTTTATCATAATCACAATATCACAAATATCTCCGTCTTCCGAAGATATACCCAAAGAATCTACATCAAACATTTTTTCTAAATTTCTTTCTACTTGACTTTCATCAAAAATTTCAGCAAAGGGGTCAGGCTAACTCTTTATGAGTTTCATTACAAAATTCACTCTATTTTGTGAGCATGTAGAATATTTAGACACTATTGCATGATAGTTGTGTTGAAAATCTTTACTCTGTACTTTTTAGGGGTACTTTGATTTTCATATAAAAATATTGGCAGTTGCCTAACGGAGAAATGCCAGTAGGAAACGCCCAATCAGAGCCCTGCATGCAGTCCACCATTTTGACGTTCTTCATAAATTGAATTACATCGATGCTTAAAAGACCATGAACCCCAATATCATTTTTCCGTGCAAAAAAAGCTAGTTTGTAATTTAATTTAAATAAATTATTCTTAACAGTTTGAAAATTATCGAATCTTAAGTTCATATCGAATTCATCATTGATAAGAACAGGAATAAGAACATTGATAAGAACATTGATAAGAACAAGGAATTACCCTTATTTACTTCAATCCCCAATACAACTTGGTTTAATTTTTCTTTTTAGACCCTAAAAAGGTTTTTACGACGTATTCCACTGGAGTGAGGAAAGATCTATAGCACCCTAATTTTTCAATAACTTGCCTAGAGAAATAAGTCCTTTGACTGCCTGAATCAAAGAAGCAGTTCAATTTGTATTTACGTTCCCCTTTAGAGACAGTAATTGCCACTATCGGTAAAATATAAGGCTGCTCCTGTGTGCCAGTGTTAGTACACACGTGCGCGGAAGTAGTTGAAATGTTTCCACTCTTATCTGCTTTATCACAAAGGCGGGGGATTTGCAATTTGCACATTTTCGAGGTAATTTATTTGCTTTGCCATAGCAGTCTTCCGTTCTATGACTAGCAATTGTACAAAAGAAGCACAAGCCCATCTCCTCACACCTAGAACGTCTCGACTCAAGGAAGAAATATTTTGAACAATGGTTTTTTGGTGTACCCGTTAATGTTGCAAAATCTACAATGTCTGGTAATTTTGCTAGATTTTGTTTCAAAATTTTCCAATGTTGGGAGATTTTTCTTTGCGTTGTTGTTCTTAGTATAATTTCCTTCCCGCGACTGGAAATTGTCTTGGTGGGAATTAGGATTTTTTAAAAACCTGTTTTAATTAAGGTTTTTATAACCTCGTTATAACTATCAAAAATCTGATTGACTTTCGGGTAGTTACTGTCAAATTTCCGGATTAATTCTTTTTGAAGATTTGAGGGTAATTTTGAAAAAATTATATGGCTAATTAGTTCATAACCTGGAGTGTTTTCTTCAAAAAAATCCAAATTATACGAGGTTTTTAATTCGGATAGATCAGCTTTAATTTCTGACAAAAATCTTTTTATGTTGACAAACTCTGGGTCATATTTAACGGTACTGCCCAGCAATTGTTTAAAAATTTCATTAATAATGAAAGGAATATCCAAAAATTCCTTTCTCAACAAATTAATGGCCACTTCGAAGTTTTCTTCTTCTAGCGAAAGATGAGACACTGAGACGCGTAGCCAGTTAAAAAAAAACTTTTTAAAAACGACAGCTTGACTTTTTTTTAGTGTACAGCGTCCACACAGTTTTCAAATTGAACCAGGAAATTTTTAAATTCAAATCTACCGGCTTGCATTCCACTGAAATAACACACTACAACCTAGGGGCTGAAACGCACGAGGCTGTGAGTAGTACTTGTGGATTTTGAACTGGGGCGGTTTCTGTATTTTTTTTTAATCGTGTCACCCCAAGCAAGGCATTCCACTGCCACTATAGCGCATAGAGGGATTGGGTATAGGAAATGTCAGAAGGAGGGTGATAGACGACTTAGAATGTACATAAGGAGAGAGTTGGAGAGAGTGGGTGTAAGTTAGTGTGTTAGGAGGTGTCTATTGACCTTACATTTAAACTCCTGGAGGTTGTAGCCGTCGGGGAAGCAAGCATGCGGTAGGGAATTCCACAGGTGGGAAGTGCGAGGAAAGAAGCTGTTGGAGTAGAAATTGCGGTTACATTACATCGGATTCACTGTAAAAGGGTGGGACCTAGTTGCCAATCTAGTATCTCGTGCAAATTCACATCTAGGGGGCACCAGTGATTTAAGTTCGTCAGAGCAGAAGCCATGAAAGTATTTATAGAAGAGGCACAGGGAAGCCACGTCACGCCGGTGAGAGAGATACTGCAGGCGGTCAGCCAAGTCGGTATCAATCACATTACAGATTCTTCGCTGTGTTTTGTCAAGAACCCCGAGGAGGATAGAAGGGGCACCCGACCAGATGTGGCAGCAGTACTCAATACATGGGCGGATGGTGGATTTATATAATTGCAGGATAGATTCAGGCGGAAAGAATTTCCGGGCCCTGCACAGAGAGCCGACTTTCATAGCTGCGGATTTAGCAATGGATTCGACGTAGTCCTTCCACTTGAGGTCCTCTGAGACTGTCAGGCCAAGCAGGCGTAGTGATTTACTCTCTGAGAGGCAAGCCTGTTCCATGCTAATGGGAGGGAGGTGCGGTTGTCTGTGGTGGTTAATTGACAGCAGCTTCGTTTTGGAAGAATTGAATTTTACGAGCCATTTCTTACCCCAATCCACCACGGATTGGAGGTCCTTCTCAATGGAACTAGAAATGTTCTCTTCCAGTCCTATGAGTCTTTCAAATATGTTGTCAACGAACACCGCCTCTAACTGTTCGTTTTCCAACATACCGCTTTTTTCGAAATTGATATCGATCTTTTCACAAGCTTCACCTATTTTTGTGTTAATTGCGTCGACCACTGTCAAACATTTTTTTATAAGACTTCCTTGTTTCTTAAAGCAAGTCTTATTTAAGGATGCTTTTGCTGATATTATTTCAACAGCAGAAATTATTTTCTTTTTAAAGGAATCCCTCGATGTGGTGCAGTGGATATCGGCTCGGAACGAGAAATCGGTGGAGCCGAGTTCGATTTCCAGCCGAATTCATTGCATTCACTTACGCGCAAATACCCTTGGGAAAAGTATTAATCCGACTAATCCTTCCAGTTATGGGTTAAATAACAGGACAGACTGGGTTCTATAGCCTTGGTCGTCAACCAGTCTACCGCAGAAAGCAATGGCAACCTACTGCGGGATAATCTTCTGCCCAGTCAGTCATGTCTCTCTCGAGACATGATCGCCCAAGCGTGTATCACGTATGGCACTTAACTGACTGACTGACTATTAAAAATTAAAACTCTAACACCCTTAATCTGCTTAAAGTCATTTATCCTGCTGAGCGAACGATATCTACACAAACAAATCAAGAACAAAGAAAATAAAAGGAATGGACGAAACTTGACCTCTACAAATCCTAGCAGTAAACACCAAAATGGTGTTTTCCTCAAGCGACATCACGTTTTGATATAAATTTACACAAATCTATTTCGTGTTAAATTATTTCACGTGGTTCTTACTTTCTCTGTGTGAAACGTTATTTTCAACTGTTTGCAAATTATTGGGAATTTTCCAATTTTAATTGGTAACAATATTGTGATGCCGGCGAGAAGAAAGGAACACAAACACAGATGAAAATGTTATAAACTTGTATTTACAGGAAAAGAGAGAAAAGTCGGGTTTGCGGAACTTATCTGAAAGATGTGTCCTTTTAACTGTTTATATTTCCTGTGTCGTTATGGCTGGGTTGAAGAAATAGAGCCATGACTTCTGTGCTTCAGTTGCTGTCAATCCCCTCACGTATCCAGGGTCTAGATGACGGAGAGCAGACGGGGACGTCTTGTTTGTAAAAAAGAGGGAATGATTTTGTAAAACCCGCTCACGTGGGGAGTTTGTTGAAAATCTAAAAAGGTAGCCCGTGATTGGTTGTTTTTCATCCAATCACGGGGCACCCAGTTGCCGATTCCGTAATAATTTCTATACATTCGTTGATTTAATGTTCTAAGCTGCTAACCGTTACACCACCTGTATATTAGGGGGTGCGATGGTTTATTGAGAAATAAATGAATATGTCTGCAAAGACAATATTAATAAAAAGAAATGACAAGCGGAAATTTGTTTTTGCAATGAATTCCGTTCCCTGAGGAACTTCATTCAAGGCAAACATAGAAATTAATTGAGAAAAAATATGTTTATGCATACACAAAAGGTATCGTTGCGAAAAAAAAAAAACGTTATACTTTAAAATTTTAATTCGGAAACATTGTAAAATTCTAAAAATAGGCAAACAAAATGGAGGATCTCATCGGTAAACCGAATGTTTTGTTTGTAAAAATTGTTGCTGATAGAAAGATAAACAGAAGAAGGATAAACAAAACAATAGAATAAAACTGGCAAGTGTCATGCAGATGCCTCTTCAATCAGTCAAAATTAACATGGAATGGAGACGTTATTTGGCTAGCATAGGTTAATCACTGAAATGTGGTTCTACAGAAGAATGCTGCGAATATCATGGATCGAGCATGTGAGCAATGATGAGGTCTTGGAAATGATGGAAACAAAAAGGAAATTAATACTGAGCATCAGGAAGAGACAGCTGAAGTTCCTGGGACATGTAATGAGGAAGGAGGGCTTGGAGAACCTGATACTAACAGGCCAGATAGAGGGAAAAAGAGACAGAGGAAAGCAACGGATAACATATTTGAAGGGCCTAATCAGGTGGATGACGGAACGAGGGTTGCATGGTGCAACAGGAGAAGGACTGCTCAGAGCCACCAGGGATACGGAAACGTGGAAAGCCATGATCGCCTACGTCCTGAAGGGACAGGGCACATAGAAGAAGAAGAAGAAGAAGAAGAAGAAGAAGGTTAATTACCATGACTAGAGTATCATGTAACAGTTCGGTTTTCCCTGCTGACTTCAAAAACTCAAACATTGTCTTTCGCTACCAGTCTTCTTAAGGTTCGACCTTTCCAGAAAATTTCGACAGGGAACACAAGTCCCAAACGAGGAAACAATACTGGAATATATTCCGTCCACAAGTTGAACCGAACAGGCCACAATCCAGTAAAGTTGTTCATTTTTCATAAATTGATGAAAAAATAACTTGAAAAATATCACATACTCAAGAGAAAAGTCTTATTAGCTTTATTCTGGCATTTTTTATTTAAGTATACATTTTTGTAGACAAATGATATCATATGTAAATTGATTTTTAAATATAAGTCCGCTAGAGGTCATTCAAATTGACAGCTCGTGAAGATAAAGATACGATTAAGTTAAAATATTCACGTTAATAGTCGAAAATAAGTAAGTGGCAATATTAGTGGTAAATACTAAAATAGTATAAACTAGAAATACTGTAAAGAAAGACTTAAAATGCCCGAGAGTAATCATATATACAAAAGTTCTGCACGTATCAAACACCATGTCTTGAAACAGACGAGCGTTTTAAATTCATTTTCTTCGTTCTCGGATACTGTTCGGATGAAGTTAATAAAAAATTTTCTCCACAAACTTGATCCATATGTGCGATAACTTTAACGCAAACTATAAAAGCATATTTTTGAAAAACAGTATACTATATATATATATATATATATATATATATATATATATAGTCATCCGCAGACAGATCTGTTTCGCTGTATCACAGCTCATCAGTACGGTTAGACTCCGATTGCTTTTAACCCAGGATTAAAACCGACCGAATTTGCATCAGTCGGTGAATTTACCTCTGAGCTATGGGCGCTCGGTAGAAGGAGGCAGACTTTTTAGCGTGTATATTATTATTATACACGCCCAATAGCTGAGTGTTCTAAGTCATTGCTGAATGAACGATGCGTAGATGCTAGACTAGCTACTGTTTTTCAAAGTCTACCATTCTTCCAGAGGGCTCAGTCAGAGTGTGAGAGCGTAAATAGTCATCCGCAAAGAGATCTGCTTCGCTGTATCACAGCTCATCAGTACGGTTAGACTCCGATTGCTTTTAATCCAGGGTTGAAACCCGACCGAAATGGCGTAAGTCGGCGATTCTACCTCTAAGCTATGGGCGCTCGGTAGAAGGAGGCAGACTTTTTAGCGAGTATTATTATTATTATTATTATTATTATTATTATTATTATTATTATTATACACGCCCAATAGCTGGGAGTGTTCTAATTCATTGCTGAATGAACGATGCGTAGATGCTAGACTAACTACTGTTTTTCAAAGTCTACCATTCTTCCAGAGTTCTCAGTCAGGGTGTGAGAGCGTAAATAGTCATCCGCAGACAGATCTGTTTCATATATATATATATATATATATAGAGAGAGAGAGAGAGAAAGAGAGAGAGAGAGAGAGAGAGAGAGTGTGTGTGTGTGTGTGTGTGTGTGTGTGTGTGTGTGTGGGTGTGTGTGTGGGTGTGTGTGTGTGATTGTTGCTTTAAAAATTAAAGTATTAATTTAGCTTAAATATGATGTTCGAATAACGGATTTGTTTCTATTCAAATTACAGATAATTGTGGCTATGTCATTAAGATACGCTTATCACCAAGTTGGCTTTAAGAGGAAATACAGTGTTATTTCTTCTAATTCTTTGGAGAAAGTGAAAAATATGAGAGGCAAAGTGTTTGAAGAGGATCTGAACACTGTGATTAAGTAAGTATTGTTCATATATAAATTCATTTTGATACCTTCAACCGACAATATTTGATTCATTTTTATAGTATTTTAGCAATTTTCGAATAAATTTCTCCACGTCGAAATGAAAATTTTGAATAAACTGACCAAAGTTCATGTTTTTGTTTAAGTACTTTCGACTGTCAATTATTTGATGTTATCTCTATGGTAAACAATATTTTTGGCTGCAATTGGAAGAAACGCTACAATTCAAATCTAATCGTATAAGCGATGCCATGTGTCACAGAGCTCAAATTCACCGGAAAAGAATGTATCAAATATTTTAGACGCATTATTATCATTTTATATGCAAAGTAAATATTTAAATTAATTAATAAATATTGATAACACAACTATCCTACACCAAGAAAACAACAAAAGCAAACTACAAATACTCGAGGCAATATTTATTTTAAAAAAACTTAAGCTGTCAATTAATAGAATCAGCTATGAATACTGTAGCAATGTTTATAAAAAAGAATGTTTATAAAAAGAACAGTTTTTTTTCATGCTTTAACACATGTCATTACAACGCTAAAAATTCCATTTTGGATAATTTTCACGTTCTAATGAACGCTAAGCAATTCGTCAACTGTTACATTTGAAGCAAGAACAAAATTTCCAGTAATTTTTAGCAACACAGTTTTGTGGTTATTTTTTGTTACCACAACTCACACCCCTGAAGAACATCGAGAAATGAATAATAAAGTAATCTGTCAAAGTTATATCTCATTTCTTACATCTTTCAATTATAATACGCGAAAGATTATCCGTGAGTATGAACGAATTTTATTAAAAATAAGTAGACACAATGTTTCCAATTTATTTAATCTGACATACCTAACTGAAAGTTTGCTACCTAAATACACAAATATTAAATTAAATATTGTATACACATTTCTAAAATACCATCTCATGCTTTGAAAGATATTTTATTCGATGTGGAGTGTTTATTTTGTATACAAATAACTTGGAATATTTTAAATCTTTCTTTGCAGCGATATCTATGTAATATTTGGGTATGATTCATTTCACCCAGTAATGGATCTGTCCTGAATACATATATTCAGAACTCTGCTTGTACGCAGAGCTCGTTAAAGCTTACGTTTAAGCCAACACGAATTGCCTCTAATAATTCTATTATAATTTAATGAACTCTCGTTGTTAACCATTTTGATAATGGCTAATCTACTCTGTCCAGAAAAACTTTTTATTGACCCCATCGCATCTGACGTCGAACTCAAATATTGTCATTGGAGAAGAACTTTCATAAACCTACTACGTCGAAAGTTCTAATAAGCTGCACTAATTCACGAAATGTCTCAGCATTCAGTTTTCGAGCATTTCGCAGACGTTACGGTGAGGCTGTAACTACCCAGGACAGAATCTACATAAAAAGAAAAATGCAATGGCCTCTAGACACTTATTGGCTACGAGTCATCAATTACTCTCAAATTCAATTGATAGATTCTATCAAGCCTTAGTAAGGACTGTTCATTTCCTTCGATATTAGCGTGACAATATCAAACTTTCATAAACGGACTTCGGTCCACGGGCATCCGACAGAGAATACCAGAAAATAGCACCTTTGCCTTTCAGCAGGCCTATGACCAGGTAAGACTACTAAATTTAGCAAAAAAAAAAATGCTATATAGTACAATATAAATACAGTAACTTCAGACGCATCTTCACGTATTTAGCTCCGTGCCATCGGATGAAAAACTAGGCTCTTCAAAAAAACAGCCCTAATTAAACGCGCATGTATTTTTTGTTGCTGTTGTTTTGTTTCTGTTTTTTGTTTTGTTTTTGTTTTTTGTTGGTTTTTTTTTTGTTTTAGTTTTTTTTGTTTTGTTTTTTTTTTGGAGGCAAGAAGCATGCAAGGTCATTATACCCCGCTAGAAGGGACAAATACATGCGGAAAGTAGGGGCATTGTGCAAAAGTTTGTAAAAGTAAGAATGGAGGAGAAACGGTATCTTGTTCGGCATCGATGGATACACTTATATTAGTTCCACTTGAACTCTGCAAGAATAGACGTTCAGTGTGAGAAGTTTCGTTGTGAGTGCAATTATTTATCGTGACTGGTGAGCAGTCGGAGTGAGTTTCTACAAGCCAGCTGTCACCCATTCTCTCTCTCTCTCTCTCTCTCTCTCTCTATATATATATATATATATATATATATATATATATATAGTAGCATCATAGATTGGCGTTGCAACATTTTAGTATTAGGAGAAGATGCCACTTTACTTATGAACTTAACATTGATAATAGAATTTCCTTCTTTGATGTTTTAGTAGACACCAGCAATACAATTTTATTGATTTATTGCATGCAACAATTTATATCTTGTCATTTTCAAAAGTGAATGTTCTCACTTGATATAAAACAGTTTGTCTAGTAATATCTGAAGTTTTATTTCCGAGTCTGCAAGCAGCACATTGTTATCTGCATATCATATCCTGTTAAAATTATGGCTGACAATAATAAATCCTAGTAGATAATTTAGTTCTTTCTGTATAGATTAAATAAATCCAGTGTGAAAATGTATCCTTGTGTTACTTCTCTTTGTATATTTCTATAATTGATTAATTCGTTTTTTATCTGTATGCAGGCTGTTTGTTCCCAGTAAATGTTACAGATTAGTGAAATATGTATCCTATATATGTTGAGTTTACCTAGCAGTTCAAATAATTTGTGTGCTATAAATCATATTTACTAGTTAGAAGCTGGTAAATATGATTTATTGAAAATATAAAGACCAAACATTTTTTTTTCTTGTGGGCGTAAATTGCACTATTTTCAGTCCACTATATTTACAGGACATGTCATTTTTATGACAAGAACACAAATCAAACAAAAGTAAAAGAAATCCCCAAAAGAATTCATCTGTATAATTTCTTACGAATAGCAGTTTAAAATGATTTTTTAATAAAGTACCTATTTTAAATAAGCATTTATTAAAAATCAATAGATGAAAGCTGGTGAAAATATTGCAATTTTGAAAACTAAAAAGAATGTATTTTTCTTTTGTTCTAGACGAGAAAGTCGAAAACTTCCATTGGTCCTAACAAGTTGTGTGGAAGAAATTGAATCAAGAGGTATTTTTCAAAGTTTAACAAGCATTACAAAGAGTATTTTTGCTAAGATCTACTGCTGTGAACAAATTAAATAGGGTAGAG
Organism: Ascarosepion bandense; assembly: GCA_037127315.1. NCBI lineage: Eukaryota > Metazoa > Mollusca > Cephalopoda > Sepiida > Sepiidae > Ascarosepion > Ascarosepion bandense. The sequence goes on from JBBBDQ010001829.1 coordinate 1,048,834, forward strand.
AGAAAAAAGTTCTAAACTAAAATGATTTGATTTACTTTAAAATGAATTGCTTTTTCTTAAGGTTAATTTTCAGCGGCTTTAAAAATTTTATTTTTAGCTTTTCAAAAATGCTTTGATACGTGTTTCAAAATTCGGTCATTTGCAATAATCAAATGAACAAAAATCCACTGTTAGAAGTGAATCTGACATATTAGAATCAATAAAATCAACAGAGCTTAAAAAAGAAAACTAGTAATAAAAGGAGTCAATTTAGTAATAAAATAATTTCGATATATATTTTCTCTCTCTCTTTCTCACTCTAGCTCTCTCTCTCTCACTCACTTTCTCTCTCAGATATATATATATATATATATATATATATATATATATATATATATATATATATATATACATGTTTATATTAAGAAGTAATCAATATAAAATAATCGTGCTGAATTATATTAATAAGAATGGAACAAGTGGTTCAGTAACTTATAAAAAGCCTAAATTTGATTTTAATTTTCAAAATTATTCAAATTTAATGTCAAGCCTGAACTTTTATTTATTACAAAACTACAAATTCTAAACAAATTTCAAATGTATACAGTAGATTCATTACACACACACACACACACATACACACGCACACATATGTATATATATATATATATATGTGTGTGTGTGTGTGTGTGTTTTTTTCAACTTGTAGGCCTCAATGAAAAAGGTATCTATGCCGCTGAAGGAAATTCTGAACATCTTAAAGACTTAATGGCTTTGTTTGACTTATGTAAGTATTTATTACTTCCAATCAGTTCTATACTTTGTTGTCTTCTTTCTGTCTTTTTTAAGTTTTGGTCTATATTTATCAAATAGATTAATCCTTTTGCTTTGCAACCTTAAATTTAAATTTATTGTCAATGATAATGTAGTGACATTGGCAAAATAATATGCCTAATTTGCATAAGTGCAAGAGAGAGCCTATATAACTTGTCACTGAGAATAAGTATGTACAGGCTTAAGGACTGATTAGCGCTAAACTTCACTTGGTCTGTAGTGTTAGAGAGTTGTGGATACTATTGCCAGAAACTTTGTCATTCGTCAAGGTGAAAAAGTAGTAAGTGTTGATTTTTCGTTACTACGTGAACCTTGTTTTTATTGTCGTAAACTTTGTCGCATTGTCGGATTGTCTTTTGTAATTTTTGGAACATTTTTGTGTCTTCTTGTGAGGTGGGGGACATAGACCAGTATGGCTCTGTCTCCCCAGCCCTCCACCGGCGGTGACCCCTTCACCGTCGGTTTGGAACCAGGCCCCTACTAAGAGAGATGCAAAGTATTACCCGCAGTTACAAGATAAATATAAAGAATTCTACAGCGAAAACGAGCTTATCGTCATCCCAGAAGTGGAAGAGGAAATAGCGACTAGGACAATTTCGCTGCTGACTTCGGATCCCAAAACTCGGAGGTTTGTAGCGATTACGAGAGAGAATATAGAGGAAACCCTAAAAAGCCTGGCGATTTACCCCCGAGTGTTAGCGAGGAGGTCCCGAGCCATGTGGGATGTTCTCCTTGGCTCAGAGGATGAGGCCAAGAAACTGTCGGGAACTTGCTTGCAGGCAAAGGAGTGCGTCTGCAAACTGTATATATGTGTACGAGGCGCACTCACATCGTCATCCATGGTGTGCCCCTGGAAATTGCAATTGTGGGAGCTGTTTTTACCCAATTTGGGGCTGTGGAGGAGGTTAACCGGGTTGTGAGTAAAGCTGGTGTGCAGACGGAGGACATCAGTGCTTATGTCATTTTGGACAGGCCCAACTTCCCCAGAATTCCTGACATCCTCCTTTGTAGAGGAAGGAAACTATTTGTTGTTGTGGAGGGGCGCAGGCCACATTGTTGGGTCTGTGCAACTGCTTATCACTTAGCCAAAATGTGCCCCTCCAGAAAACAAGAACAAAAAGAAAAGGAGGCGTCGCAAGCAACACCGGTAGCATCAACAGCATCAACGATTGCCAAGTCAACCGGCATACAGGAAGACAACAGCTCCCCAAAAGCAACAGAGTGGACGGAGGTAGTGAAAAAAGGGAAAAAGGCACTCTCCCCGGCTAAGCAGGATTCCCCACCTCAAAAAGCTTCTTCTCCCTCCAAAAAGAGAAGCAGGAGCAACAGCAAATACAGCAACAACAACGGCCGCAAAAGCAGCAGAAACAGGTACTGCAACAACAACATCAACAGCAGCAGCAACGGCAACAACAACAAAAGCAACAACAACAGAGACAACAAGAACAGCAACCCAGTTCTCAAGAGGAGATGGAGGTGGTGGAGATTCCTCCTCCTCGGTCCTCATCCCTAAAAGAAGAGGAGGAAGACGGAACTTATAAAAGAGGAAAGCTGGACATTGTGGACTGCGGCAGGGGTAGGATTATTACCAAGACCCAATCCGCCCCTGTGTCGCCGGAAAGAGCTGAAGGGAAGGAGTCAGTCTACCTCCTCGGCTAGACGTATTTTGTCTTCTTTCTCATCTCCCCACTCCCTCTCCCAACCAGAAACACCCCCTGACGCCTCCCTTCCTAGACCTCCACCTCCCAACAGGAAACTTCCGCCCCTGATTCCATTCCATCTGTCCCAAAGGGGAAGGAAAAAAAGAAGAGGGTTAATTCCTTTAATAACTTAGAGGTTTGCTAAATCAATAGACCGGCCTTAGAGAGGGACCTTACCACGAAAAGGAAGGCCCTCCTAAGGCTATTATTCAAATTGACCTCAGTAGGCGAAATGTCAACTGAGGACCCGGCTAATTTCCCGGGCGCCCCTAGAGTGCTTACGCTAGTGAGAAGCACGGGTGGTCACTTAAAAGTCTGGGACATGATTGAGGAGGCAATGGCCGCTTTTCCGAAAATAACTACGGCTCAGATTGGGACCGAAAAGTTACATAAATTATCAAAATATTGTGCGGGGAGGGTCCCTGTTATCCTCCACCCCTCTCTTTATAGGGCCATAAAGCTAACTTTTCCCACGGACGTCGACGGCATTGTCCGAGACGGAAGAATTACGTCTGATATCGGATCAGGAAGCCTGGGACAATAATCCGTCGGGGTTCTTACTGCCATAGATTTCCGTGAAAAGAGTGAAAAGATTGGAGAAGAGAAAAACCGGAAACCACAACCTGAACAGGAATCAAGGTATAAGCCTCTTCACCTGTTCAGTAGACGTGGGTGAACTCAGAACCGGGCGATAGCACAGTCCATCCACTCCAATAGAAAGAAAATGGTGACTTGCTAAATTTTAACTTGTTAAAGTCCAGGCGGTGAAATTTTGGCTACAAAAACAAAATCAATCCTTCAATTAAGCATGAACACGTTTAAATTTAAGCAAAAGTTAAGAGAAAAAATGGCTTACATTTTAACAATATTAACAATATTTTAAGAGATGATTCCATTGTTCTGCCGGTGGTTGAAGAGGAAAAATAGGAAAAAAACGTATGTTGCCCCATATCACCCTCAGTCGAACGGGTTAGCGGAAAGAATGGTGCAGACCGTAAAAAAGGGACTAAAAGCATGCTCTCAGCAAAAAGAAAAAGTAAAAGTTTTTCTACCGAGGCTTTTAAGCTATCGCACAATACCACAAGCTGGAAGACTAGAAAGCCCATCAACTTTAATGGGAAGGCAAATGAGAGCTCTGCTAACGATGTCGTATTCCACAAATGAAAAAATGTGGTACAAAAAGAACAAAGAAGCTAATCCGGAAAGGGCAGAATTTATCATGCAAAAAGGCCACAATACAGCTATATAGAAAACGGCAACAGTATATTAGCCCATGATGATAAAAAAAAGGACCCCGGGTGAATATGAAGAGCAAAATGAGGAAGAAATGGATACGATTCCGTCCGGTAATGATTCATTAAAACAACCGTTACTGAATGACATATCAGAAGATGAAACAATGCAGATGATTACAGCTGGGCGCGGAACAGATCTAGGTCTCCTAGAGAAAGAAATACGGGAGAGAGAGAAGTAGAGCAAAGTAATGAAACTATCATAAGAAGTACAAGAACTAGTAGAGGTATAAAACCTATACGTTTTAGGGAGATGTAGTGACACTGGTAAATTAATATGCCTAATTTGCATAAATGCAAGACAGTGCCTATATAACTCGTCACTGAGAATAAGTATGTACAGACTTAGCGACTGATTAGTGCTAAACTTCACTTCACATCAGATAACTAACAACATACATGTCATTTCTCCTGAATTACAAAAAAGTATATAAACTTTTACCATTGCGAAAGTTTAAATTTTTAGATTCAACAAAGTTTTTCCTATTTTCTTTCTAGTAGGATGTGCGTTGTGATGCAGTGGATATCGGCTCGGAACGAGAAATCGGGGAGCCGAGTTCAAATTCCGGTTGAATTCGTTGCATTCACTTACGCGCAAATAGCCTTGGAAAATGTATTAATCTGTCTCTTTCATCCAGTTATGGGTTAAATAACAGAACAGATTGGATTCTATAGCCTTGGCAGACAACCAGTCTACCGTAGAAAGTAATGGCAATCTACTGTGGCATAATCTTCTGTCCATTTAGTCATGTCTCTTTCGAGACATGATCGCCCAAGCGTGTATCACGTATGGCACTTAACTGACTAAATAGTTATAAAATCTACGTTAAATATTTTGCCTATACTTCAGAGATGAGGTACTATTTACATTCTTCGGACTATTATTCTCATCTTTATTGTCATGCTTACGACGTTTCGGCCGTTTTTCAAGTGCCAGGAATTTCGAACTAATTTCTTTATTGCGATCACTCGAGGACATATGGCCCAGTTGATATAAACGTTGGTTAATTCCAGTGACTTGACCCAAAGAGTTGCGAATTCAATACCAGGCTACAGCAGTAGTGAACAGATAACTTAGAAAGTTAAGTTAAAGGGAAATAACTACATGGCTTCCAGAAGTGGCATCGTACATGGAAAGAAAATGATATACTCCAGTGATCGAAATAAAGAGTTCGGTTCAAAATTCCCGGCACCTGAAACAGGCCGAAGCGTACAACAGCCGAAACGTCGTAAACATGGCAATAAAGATGAGGACAATAGTCCGAATAATGTAAATAATACTAGTTAAGTTGTTTATTTATTTTAATTTTTTTTTACTTTTAATTTGATAGATTATTTCCAACTACAGTATTTATTCTTGTAATTAATAATATTTTCACAATAGTGCTAAGGCTAAACAATTGGTGAAATGTATAAATTAATTACCTAATTACCTAATTTTTGAAAAATAAGAGATATGAACAATCACGTTAGAATTAATTAAAAATTGTTTACATTTAAACTGAATGGTATTTTCATTTATTTTGTAAGAATCAATGATTGTGTCGAGAATAAATATACACTCCTGATCAAAAATTTAAGACCACTTAAAAATCTTTAAAAAGATTTTTTTTTATGGATAGATTTTAAATTCCTCCCACTTAAGGTTACCAATACTATAATCTAAAAGGCTAATCTAAAAGGAAACAAAAAGCTACATTCCAAACATTTTATTTAGAAATTTACATTTTTATAAAATGAGGCGATTTACACATGATCAAAATTATAAGACCAGGCGTATAAATTGTTAGATCTATTCCAATGTTTTTAGTTCAGTTAGAGATTAGCAATCACTGCGTAAAGGTGTTACCATGCCTAAAGCAAGCAAACTTACCAAAGTTGAGCGTTCTCGAATTCTAGAATTCCATAAGCAAGATTTGTCACAGCGGGCGATCGCAGCTAAGGTAAATCGCAGTAAAACTGTGATTTACAACTTTCTAAAGAACAGTGAGAATTATGGAAAAGCAAAATCCTCTGGTAGGCCCCCAAAAATTTCTCCTGCATTGAGTAAGAGAATAAGACGGGTTGTTATGAAAGACGGGGGACTTTCTTCTAGTCAAATTAAGGCAGTCACGGATACTGATTGCAGTCCCGTAACCATCAGACGACACTTAAGACAAAAAGTCATGGTAAAGAAAAAGCGTAAACAAATTCCTCGGCTGCTTCCACGTCACAAGTTGGATCGCTTAAAGTTTGGTCGTGAATACCAAACATGGGACGTTGAGAAGTGGAAGAAAGTCCTGTTTTCTGATGAGAAAAAATTAAATCTCGATGGTCCTGATGGCTTCCAACGATATTGGTATAACAAAAACATGCCTCCTGAAATTTTCTCCGCACGTCATAGTGGTGGAGGGTCCCTAATGGTATGGGGTGCCTTTTCTTACAGAGGGACGATGGAGCTCCAGGTGATGCAGGGTCGTCAGAGAGCGGCTGGTTGTGTTAACATGCTACAAAAAAGCATCTTCGATGACGGAGGGCCATCGTTTGTGTGGGGATGGATGATTATTCCAACAGGATAATTCTGCAATCCATGTGTTGTATATCGACAAACAACAAACACGCATATATATAAAAATATAAAGTTATATCTTTATTAATGACGATGAACCGTGTAGCATAGGGAACAGAGAATTGAGAGAGCGCGCTTCTAATGGGTTGACGGGAGTGTAGTCTTATCTGTTGTGTCTCTCTTCACCGGCCGATCTCTGTCGCTCCTCTACTACTACTGGCGAATCCGTGTGCCGAGGTCTTTTTATAATCTTCCAGAACCGGGACTTTTTCTTCCGGTTTTGCCTCGCCCACGCACGCCCACGTAATTCTCAGAGACACCTGTTCTGTTTGCCTCTGTAGTTATTTCCGCTGCTGCCGGAAATAAGGTCAAACGACATCCGTTCCTTTCAACGACCGGAAACACCCTCGCTTGCATCAGCCTTCCTCGGGTGGGGCCAGATTGTTATATTACACATGCTGCAAGACGGACCTTGACCTTTCTACAAGAAAATGGGGTCCATCTCTTGGGACATCCTGCATGCTCACCAGACTTGAACCCAATTGAAAATGTTTGGGGATGGATGACAAGAGATGTTTATCGAAATGGCAAACAATATTCAACAAAAATGAACTTCGTGAAGCCATCTTCAGAAGCTGGAGCAACATCCCCCGCACCTTAATGGAAACGCTTATTTCTAGCATGCCCGACAGAATTTTTGAAGTCATCAAAAGCAGTAGAGGTAGACTTCATTATTAAATTTGGTTGTTAAATATTTTCATACACTTTTTGTACAATTTCGTAGAATTTCTGTCTCTGGTCTTATAATTTTGATCATGTGTAAATCTCCTCATTTTATAAAAATGTAAATTTCTAAATAAAATGTTTGTAATGTAGCTTTTTGTTTCTATAACCTTTTAGATTGTAGTATTGGTAACCTTAAGTGGGAGGAGTTTAAAATCTATCCATAAAAAAAAAATTTCTTTTTAAAGATTTTTAAGTGGTCTTAAATTTTTAATCAGAAGTGTATATATATATTACGGAATTTAACAGGAATCTACGAAATTGGCATTAGCCGATATATTTGAATTTTTATTTGTATAACAAATTAAAAAATAATGTTAAACGAGAAAAAATTCATATAGATATATTCATAGCTCCAAAAAATTAGAGGAACATTTTTTAATCAGAGTATAGCAACCTGTCAGTCAAACTTTTGAGATATTGATCTGGTCAGTTAAGTAGCAGATGTTAATCAGTTTCAGTTGCTTTTTTGTTACTGAAATCAACAACAGGTGCTCCAGAGGGGCAACAATGAGACATCCCCAAAAACAGAAATGGTTGAAGCCACTGATACTTATCCCTTCTCATATATTTTGACTGATTTTTTACTGACTGACTTTCTACTGCTGTATGTTTTTCATTTGTCTTAGATCAACATCTCTGTTGATAGCATGGTGCAGTACCTGAACGCTACAGAGGTTGCACAAGTAGTGCAACTCCTCCAGGATGGCACATCAATACATGCCGTTGCAAGAAGGTTTATTGTGTCTCCCAGCACAGTCTCAAGAGCATGGAGGAGATTCCAGGAGACAGGTAGTTATTCCAGGAGATCTGGACAGGGCCGTAGAAGATCCTTAAACCCGCAGCAGGATCGGAAACTGCGCCTTTGAGCAAGCAGGAACAGGATGAGCACTGCCAGAGCTCTACAAAATGAACTCCAGCAGGTCACTGGTGTTAATGTTTCTGATCAACCAATCAGAAACAGGCTCCATGAGGGTGGCCTGAAGGCCCAACGTCCTGTAGGGGGCCCTGTGCTCACTGCCCAGCACCGTAGAGCTCGATTGGCATTTGCCATAGATCACCAGAATTGGCAACTACGCCACTGGCGCACTGTGCTCTTCACCAATGAGAGCAGGTTCGATCTGAGCACATGCGACAGACGTGAAAGAGTCTGGAGATGCCGTGGAGAACGTTATGCTACCTGCAACATCATTCAGCAAGACCGGTTTGGTGGTGGATCGGTGTTGGTCTGGGGAGGCATACACCTGGATGGACGCACAGACGTCTACAGGTTAGATAATGGCACACTGACTGCTATTAGGTATCGGGATGAAATCCTTGGACCAATTGTCAAAACCTACGCTGGTGTCGTGGGACCTGGATTCCTCCTGGTCCACGACAATGCCTGACCTCATGTGGCTAGAGTATGCAGGCAGATCCAAGACAATGAAGGAATTGATACCATTGACTGGCCCCCACGTTTACCTGATCTAAACCCAATAGAACACCTCTGGTGCCGCCAGGTTTCCCTTCAGACTGTCCAGGAGCTCAGTGATACCCTTGTTCAGATCTGGGAGGAGATCCTCCAGGACACCATTCGTCGTCTCATTAGGAGCATGGCCCGACGTTGTCAGGCATGCGTACAAACATGTGGGGGGCCACACAAACTACTGAGAATCGTTTTGAGTTTCTAAATGACACTTTGACAAAATTGACCAGTCTGCTGCATCATTTTTTCACTTTCATTTTTGGGGTGTCTTTGATTTCCCCCTTCTATAGGGTGATCATTTTCATTTCTATCAAATTATGTGGCACTATTTTGTTACTAATTCATCACCTACTTGTTATCAGGAAAGATATTCAAAATCATTTTTCCTCTGTTTGGATCTTATGTGTTTTCGAAGTGTTTCTCTAATTTTTTGAGCAGTATATATATATATATATAGTAACAAAGTTGTGAAACTCGTAGGTTTTTAACCTGCTGTTCATGCATTTACTTTTATAAAGAGTGCTCGCCACAAACGTAGAGCATTATACTGTAATAGTTGTTACAATGGTTTTTAAATTCATAGTATCACTGCACAAAAATTTTCGCGTTTCGAAGCTACTTTAGGTGCTTCTCATCGGGTGACGAAGTTGAAATGAAAATTAAATGCTGAAAAAGGTTTATTTGTGGTGATATGATGTTTAAGTGAAAGTGGGGCTGGGAACTTATTCTGATTCTGTCGGCCGTATTGTAGTCTTAGAAATATGGGTTAGGAGAGGTGGCTTAGTTTAAGACAGGTTTCTTATTTATCTTGTCTGAATGTGGTGGAAGTGGCGTCGTTGTTAATGAGAACGATGTAAATATATGTGGTGTGAGATTTTAGAATGGTGTAGTCGTCCGTTCATGGTTCTTGAGGTGCTGCTATTTGGTTTAGAGAAGGGTATGGGGTAGTTTAGTTTTGGGCAGGTCGCTTTTTCGTTTAGTTTAGGTTATTTTATAACAGGTGGACTTTCAGCTCGCAACTTTCGGTCGTTTACCAGGGGTTTTTAAAAGCAAATCTGATGGGTTTTTTTTCTGTGGGAACGTTTGTGATTGCTTACTGAATTTTCATTTTACGGATTTGATTTGTGGACTGGATGTGATACTCGGATCCCCTGAGCAGAAAAAGACATTTTTTTTACTGTTTTAGAGCGTTCACTTCCGACTGACATATAGTGTGAGTCAGAGAGAGATCTAATTGCAGTGGGGTAAACAAGAACATAATAAAAGCAATAATGTTGCTTGTTTTTCATTTTTAGGTAGTTTGACTGGAGCCCGCTACCTTAAAGACAAAAAATATTCACCTGCTACAATTGGATGCCTGCTCAAGGCCTACATAAAGAAATTGCGATTCCCTCTGATTTCTGAGCCATCTTACTTTATTGCTGCTTTTGGTAAATATTATTTTCATACTTCTCTTTAATACACATATACTCATCAGTGTTTGTTTTTGTTATAGATTACATGTATCGAAAAATTTGTAGCAGTAATGATTTATAGTCATACTTTTTTAGAATTTGGTTTCTGAAAACGTTTTGAAGATGATTCCCAATATCCCAGTGTTAGAAAATATACCTATATATATGTGTGTGTGCGCACGTGTGTGTATGTTTAAAATTGGATATAGAATCCCAACATAATTTTTAAGAAATTTGAAATATACAAAACGTTTAATTGAAAATGGATTTGATTACGTGTTCCGCCAATGTATGAGTCATCAGATCCAAAAACAAAAGTGTAGGGACCTCGGCTATGTTTGTCAAATTGGCCTTGCACCAAACAAAACCGAAGACCCCACAATTTAAAATATCAAAAAAGCTGAAGGTTGGATGTTGAAATCTGGAGAAATGATATTTCGTTTTTTATGTTAAAGTAAAATTTCATTAACTAAACAGAATAACAAATTTGTAAGAAGAAAAAAGAAAAAATCTACGTAGTTAAATGTTCCAGAGAAATAGTAGTAAGGTGTTAACTGAATCCAGAGCTTATAGTTGATAGTAGCAGAATGTGTGTATGTAGAAATATTCACAGCTTACTAATAAAGTGTTCTTTTCTTACTTTTATTATTATAAAGGGAAAGGAAGGTAAAGCAATAAAAGAAATTGTTCTTATTGGACTTTAGTTTTAGGAGTCAGTTGAAGTATGTCGTCGTCGTCGTCGTCGTCGTCGTCGCCGTCTTTGTTGACCGCGAGAACGTTGAGGGGTAAATTAAATTAGCATGAGTGAAGAAGGAGAACGAATGTGTGACGCGACTTTACGTCCTGATCAGACTTGAAGCTTTCTTTGTTACATTACCACGTTTTCGTTCTCTCTCTCTCTCTCTCTCTCTCAAGAGACGTGAAATTTAGTCACGTGTTTTTTAGGTGTTAGGAAGATTTGACAGGGGTCATAGTTCAATCTGCTATTTCCTTTCCACTCAGAATACAGAAACTTAATTTTCACACCGACTTGTGAAATTTGCCTTTGTCTGATTTTTTTCAAAATATTTTCAGTCATTCTGATCCATTTTTGCGGGTGTGCAATTTTATTTTTTGCGTTTCAGTTAATTATTGGATGATATAGAATTTGTATCCTATAAAAGAAAGAAATGTGTGTATGTGTGTATTTGTGCTTCTGCTTAAATAATGAATCATTGTGCTTTTTCCCTCTGAAAATTTTCTAGTAATTAAAGAAAAAACAATCATATATGTATTAATATAGATTTGGGCAGAAACTTTTCTTTCAAACATCTTTCGACAAGAAAAATTTAAATAAAAGCGTCCTTACATTTTTCTGTTTGGTGGAAGTGATATGATTCGAATGAGAGATGGTATGAGCTCTGGTCTCAATCAAGAGATACGTTACTTGAACATAATATATATATATATATTAGCCATCCACATACAAGCCTGTTTCGCTGGATCACAGCTCATCAGTGTGGCTAAACATCCACTTGCTTTCAGCAGGGATCGAAACTCGACCGTTAGTGTCAGGTGGAGTCCTACTTCCTAAGCCATCGGCGCATGGAATGAGAGAGGAAGAAATTTTAGCGTGTTATATATATGTGGTGTACACACACGCCAGCCACCGGGAGAACTTAATTCATTACTGAAGTGTAATATATATATATATATATATATATATATATATATATATATATATATATATATATATATATTACACACTTTAAATAATTGCAAACCAGGTGTTTATTATTATTTGTTTAATTTTCAAAATGTAAAAGAATTTACAAGCATCATTCTATCGTTTTGTCACTGCCTGTTCTCAAACTGATGTCTGCTCTGGTCCAGACACCGCTGGTAACGCGAAGCGATGGAATAGCACACATCACGAAACAATTTCCTTGTTATTTGCATGTATTCACGTTCAATGGTTGCTCTCTATTCAGCAATTGCTGTAGGTTTCATTGTGTAGATTTTGTCTTTTAGAAGTCTAGTGAAGTTAGGTCTAGTAAACGTGATGGGTATTCAACATAACCCCTACGTCCAATCCTGTTTGGCAAAATCTCATCAAGGAAGGATCTAACATCGCGATGGTAGTGTGGGAGTGCACCATCTTGTTGGAAATATAAATTCTCTTCTTTAAAGTATTCAATAATGTTTGGCATGATAGACTGTTGCAGCAAGTTCAAGTAAACAGGACCAGTCACAGTAGCATAAAAAAGAACGGTTCAATTAATCACTTGAGGATAAGGCGCGCCACACTGTAATTCCTAGTAAATTAACATGATGGTCGACCATGACATGTAGCTTCTCATGACCTCAGTAGGTGCAATTGTGGTGGTTAATCGAACCACTTAATTTGAATGTGGCCTCATCACTTCACACAATTTTTGTGAGAAAGCGTGCATTTTCGTTACATCATTCCAAGTACTACTAACAATACTGTACTCTTCTATCTGAATCATCGTCATTAAGAGCATGGACTAATCTTGGAATGTAACTTTTACATTTACAACGTTTTATGATGCGATGGACAGATGATTTTGAAATTCCTGCCTCACGACTTTCTTGGACTTCGCTGAAACGTTTCAAGTACTATTTCTCTCTTTGTAGGATTTGACGATGTACGTGGTCTTCTGGAATGCTTTTTGGAGACGTTCTGAACAGTTCCATCAGCTTCAAACTTATCTCTAATTCGAGTGATGGTAACTCGTGTTGGTGGTTCTTTTTTAACCATCCCCCTAAATTGTCTTTGCACTTCAAACTGCGTTTTCATGCTTCCAGTGGCATTTTAGAATGATTTTTTGGGAAGTTTAGTCTGGCTTCCATTATTTAGATCGAGGGATTTAATCTGCAAAGAAAAAAACATTTGAGTTATCAGCTACTAAAAGGTGTATACATCTGTTTGGGACAACCTGATCCCAAATAATATTTTTGAGCGAACTAAAGCACATAAAACAAACGTTAGTCAACAATAATTTTCTCAACTATATCATTGCTAAACAAATAAAATTATTCTTACAAAAAATACATGACGCTAGTATTAAAAACAACACAAAAAATATCAACATATTTCATTGCAACCAAATGCACAATAATTATAAACAGGACGAATTTGCTATACGAAAAATTATTAAATACCCTATTTCTGTCGTCATTCCTGAAAACATATATATAAAAGCCATCGTGTGTAAGCTTCTATACATATTTCTCTCAGTTTTTTGTGTAAAAATTTCAATTTTAATAGAAACAGATTAGTCTGCTAGAAAGGGTGGGTAAAGAGGTGATGGGGGAAAAGAACGACGAAGTGAATAAAAAGAGCGGCTAGGAACATATGCTGCCGAGGGTGGTGTTCGGGATTTCAGGGTTAAAGAAAAGGTTAAGGTGAGACGAAGAGTGGGGGAAGATAAAGAGAAGCAAGAGTTATATGGGTGGGCTGCCGTTGAAAAATCTAGAATAGCGAGGTGGGTTTGATGTGGAGGTGCCCGAACTGCTAGGGAATTGAAGAAATGATATACAGTCACGTTTTCAAGCACAGACGCATAGGCGGACGAACCACACACGCAGGCGTAAAAAAGGTGCAAAGGCTGATGTAGGATTAAAATAGAGGCGGTGGTAGTTATTGGAGAAAAAAGGGAGGTGAAGAAAGAAAGAAAGAAAGAAAGAAAGAAAGAAAGAAAGAACATAAGATAAGTTTTTTCGTTTTTGTTTTTTGTTTTGTTTAGTTTTGTTTTGTTTTGTTTTTTTATTTTTGTAATGTAATTGTACTATATCATCCGTTAAAGGGGCGGGGTTGTTTTGGTTAGAATTAGAACTAATTAATTATGGTATTTTGGAGTTATGAAAACAAAATAAGTATTGTGTGGGTCATTTATTTGACTAAAATATTTTTTAAGTTATATTATAAGTTATAAATGAAAAATTACATATAATTATTAGAACCTGAGTTATAAATGAACAATTATAATTAAATTTTAGAGAGAAATATTTGCGATGTTTACCGTCACTTCATCTCTACAATTTAGAAATACTTTGTTTTTAAACCATTGTAATAACAGAATTACAATATTACGCTCTATTTTGCATTGAGCACTCAAAATAAATACATGAGCAGTGGGTTTTCTAACTGTTCTTTCACTTTACAATAAAGTATATTTTTATGTTGTGTGTGCGTATATATATATATATATATATATATATATATATATATATGTATGTATGTATGTATGTATGTATACGCACACACAATATAAACAATCTACTTTTCATTTAGTTTTCACTTTTCACTTTGTTTTCTTGCAGTTAATATTTATTTAGAATTTATAACAGAAATATGTTATAATATCACTAAAAATAGCCATTTTCTTTCGATACTGTGCTTATCAAGGGATTATTAGCTCTTTTTATTGTGCACTTTTTTAAAAATTGTGTTTTTTCTTTTGTTTTTTTTTTGGGGGGATACGGTATTTTATTCCATCTATACCTACCCTATATATATATATATATATATATATATATATATATATATATATTCACTTTTCTTTTACATTTACACTCCACCCACGTCTATTGTACATGTGTAGAGGCTCATCCCTTGTTCCCTGTTTAGGATGTGGTTTCCAGCTTGCTCTTTTCCAATCTTTCCACTTTTCTATTTCTTATTTTTTATTTTTTATTTTTTTCTCAATTGGAGTAGATAGACTTAACCTATCGCCCGGTTCACACTCCACCCACGTCTATGGTACAGGTGCAGAGGCTCATCCCTCGTTCCCTGTTTAGGATGTGGTTTACGGCTTTCTCTTTTCCAATCTTTTCACTTTTCTTTTTCTTATTTATTTTTTTTTCTTTTTCAATTAGAGTAGATGGACGAAACTATCACCCGGTTCACACTCCACTCACGTCTATTGTACAGGTGTAGTGGCTCATCCCTTGTTCCCTGTTTAGGATGTGGGTTCCGGCTTTCACTTTCCATTCTTTACACTTTTCTTTTTCTTATTATTTTTTTCTTTCTCAATTGGAGTAGATAGACTAAACTATCGCCCGGCTCACACTCCACCCACGTGTATTGTACAGGTGTAGAGGCTCATCCCTAGTTCCCTGTTCAGAATGTGGTTTCCGGCTTTCTCTTTTTCAAACTTTTCACTTTTCTTTTTCTTCTTTATTCTTTTTTTTTTTAGTTTTTCAATAGGAGTAGATGGACGAAACCATCGCCCTGTTCACACTCCACCCACGTCTATTGTACAGGTGTAGAAGCTCATCCCTTTTTCCCTGTTTAGGATGTGGTTTTCCGGTTTTCTCTTTTCCAATCTTTTCACTTTTCTTTTTCTTTTTTTTTATTTATTTATTTTGCAATTGGAGTTGATAGTCTAAACTATCGCCCGGTTCAATCTCCACCCACGTCTATTGTACAGGTGTAGAGGCTCATCCCTTGATCCCTGTTTAGGATGTGGTTTCCGCCTTTCTCTTTTCCAATCTTTTCACTTTTCTTTTTCTTATTTTTTTTTTTCTCAATTGGAGTAGATAGACTAAAGTATCACCCAGTTCACACTCCACCCACGTCTATTGTACAGGTGTAGAGGCTCATCCCTTGTTCCCTGTTTAGGATGTGGTTTCCAGCTTTCTCTTTTCCAATCTTTTCACTGTTGCGTAGCCCCCTGCACATCAGTGGCATTACCACCTTGCTCGGGGTGATATGATTAAAAAAAAAAATAGCTACTTTTGTCATGATATTATAACATATCCATGTTATAATTTCTGATATATATATATATATATATATATATATATATATACACAAAATGAATAATAAATAAAATATATTGCATTCTTTTGAATTCCAGAATATAGATAAAGAAATTATAACTAGCTCACAGACAACAAATTGGTTCATGAAAATGACCGTTGATAGTCGAAAGTACTTAGAATAGCACAATGGGAACTTTAAACAGTTTATCTCCAATTGCGAGTACAATACTGAACACCTTATTCGAAAATTGGAAATATACATTAAAAAAATTGAACAGACATGCCATATAACACACACACACACACACACACACACACATATATATATATATATATATATATATATATATATATTGTATATTTGAGCAGCAATCATGCAGGTTTCATTAAAAATGACAGACAAGGTGTGATGGTTAATGTGATCTTGTGTTTTATTCTTTTTCTAAATAATTAGATGATTAGTTTAAGTTTTTTGTTTAAGTCGACAGGAATTGCGTATTTTCGGATGATGTTTCGAAGTAAAAATTCGACCTGTTTATAATTGCTATGAATGATAAGTGTTGACAAGTGTTTGTTTACAGTTATGGAGCTTTTTGAAGAAAAGTGAGCAAGAAGATGAGTTTTCGAAGGAAATTTTTAATGACACCTATTTTATATCTAAGAGGAAATTGACTAATAAAATTAAGGTGACAAGAATTTATGTCCTCAAAAGAAAAAAATCGTAAGATAACATGAAAAATTACAAAATATCTCAATCATCCAACTTTGTCTATTATTTTTAATGAAACCTTAAGATTCTTAAGAAACTTTAAGAGAGAGAGAGAGAGAGAGAGCGAGAGAGAGACACAGAAAGAGAGAGAGAATTAGAATCGCCTACTGATGTCAATTTGGTTGGGTTTCAATCCTGGCTAAAAGCAATCGGATGTCTAATTGTACTGATGAGCTGTGATACAGCGAAACTTCTTCTCCTACTCATATAAAGTTCCCCTTTACGTAAACCTCTACTTTGAGTGGCCCTTGCGCCCTCTACAAGGTCAACCTTACTGTATAAAAAGATACAGCCTAAACAGAGGTTTTCCACCTTTTTGCATTGACAATACACTTTCTAAAACAAAATATTTTGCAAAATGTTATTTTGTTAAACCAGATATATAATTCTAAATACTATTCATTTAATACTAAATATTAAAGTACTAATCAAATAATACTAATTATATATTCATATAATACTAAATAATTTAATGAAAAATTTACTTAAGGAATTACAGTAAACTGTTAACCAACTATTACTAACTCTGAAATCTCCTTTGTGAGGATTCAATACATTGATTAACAAATTTCATGTACATTTTATAAGGATTAAACAAGGAAGTAAGTAGAAAAACTTTTATAAATTTAGCATATTTAACTTCATCAGAAATATATATTTGGAAGTCAAACAATGTGGAGTTGTTTTGATTTTTAAACTCTATGTTGTTTTGTTTTTATTGTTTCTGCAGATATCATGAGTTAATTTTATGGTATTAGGATGTATCAATTTTTGTGTGTGTCACATACTTACCTGATTTTACCTGTGAGTGGTTAGTGGAATTTAAGTTTGTAGTACACACACACATACAATACAATCCCAAAAGGACTGTCTTGTTTGCTATAGATTTGATCATTTAATATTACTTTTATTATATAGCTTGTATAGATATTGACCTGCTAAAAGTTCAATTCATATCCAATTATACATTGTTGGATTGAAATTCATGTATATTTAGTTATCTTTAACCAACAGAATGTCCTCTTCAGGTGACAAGATATAGAATCAAATGGTGTTTCTATCCCTAAACAAGGTACAATTTAAGGACAAAATTTAAGCCTAAAATCTTATCAGAAATTTTATTGCTCATTTCAAAATCACCAAAACTTTATAGCAATAAAAATGGTGTTTTCTTAATGAAATCTCATGAATAGTTTCTTATTTTTTAGATTGCCCTGACAAGGAAACTAAACGTGATAAAATGTTAAAACAGATAAGAGGCCTAGCTGATCCAGAACATGCAGTGTTTTGTTACTTGATTGATCACTTGATTTGGTGAGTCTCAAATTCTTCATCGTCAACCAGTGAAATTTGTTTGCAAATTATCTTTTGTTTGCAAAGTCATTTTGCAAATATATGACTTTAATGAACAGTTGTTTTATTGTGTAAAAGTTCATAGCTTTTTTCCTTTTGAATAAAAGAATAAATATGCAGTAAAAAATTGAACATTTAAATAAAAATATAAGAAAATATTGGTAACTTTAACTTAACATGGAAAAGAGACAATTATATCAGTTACCAAGTAATATACATTTCTGCATTTTCTGAAAATAATTATGATGGCAAAGGTCAGTGATTAATATAGAAATTACAAACAGTCCAACTCCAAAGTAATAATGCATAGATGTGTATCCAGAAATTTTTATATTTTTGTTATTACTCATTTTTATTTTTACTAGCAGTATAGCCCAACATTGCTCGGGTGTAATGAAAGCTTTAAAACTAATCCATGGTCCTGGAGTTCAGACTCTTTGGACATTGGCATGAAAGACTAAAAAGCAATAGTTGTTTCCAGTTAAAGTGAAACCGTAGACTGAAAGAAAATTGAATGGATGTAAGTCAAATTTTGAAGTTTGGTGAGAATCAGATAAAAATTGTGGATTTGTATAAATGACATACAGACAGATAAACAGACACACACACAAACATCTTTTATATATATATATATATATATATATATATATTATCGATTTTCTGCACTATTGTAAAAACTGCAACCTTGAAACTTCTGAATATCGTTTCTTATGTCTTTGTCTATGAGTGTATCAAATTTGATTAAAATCGGACCACTCCTTCTATAACCCGATTTTTGCAATTATTGATTTTCAATATTTATCGGAGTTACCTCAACACAAAACCTAGGTAAGAACACTCGCAGATGCTTATAGTACAACTGTGTAAATTTTCAAGAAAATCGGTTCAGCCGTTTCGGAGTCTATAGACACACACACACACACACACAGACAAAGTTCCATTTATAAAATATAAGTTTAGATATTTTCCACACTGATTGTATTCTTCAGTAGAACTTATTTTTTGTTCAAAATGTGTCTGCTCATTCCTTTTATATTTTTATATTTTGGACAAAGCAAGAAAATTCACAAGATTTGTTAGGCAATCATAGAAGAAGAATCAATGCAAGCCTGAATGGCAAAATCTGAATATTAGAGTAAACTGTCAAAACTAATTGAATATGGTATTTACTACAAACTATATTTCTAAAACCATAAACTACTTTGCTAAGACAACCGGTTCTATGATTTACAGTATCTTGAAGATTCATACTGTCACCTAAATTACAAAAGTTAAGCATGCTACCTATTGATTTGTTTCTTAGCTGATAGTACCAATTCATTAGTAGATTAATTAAAAGCAAATTTATAGAATTTAGTTAAGTTAATCAAGAGAGTGCTCTTCATGGATGATAAATTTAAATGTTTGAAGCCTGTCTACTAAAGTTCACACAGACAAAGCAACACCAATACTATGAAATTAAGTGGAAACTGAAAATAATTAAAAATAAATTTGTATAGTTTAAATATACAAGAAATAAGACATGTCAAAGTTATCACTGCTGTCATTAATTACAGCAAACATATAAGATCTATTTACAAGGGATGCTGATGATATATTCATACTCAGGCCACATTAGAAATATGTACAAATGTTTATCAGATCATTCTAACTTATATGGATTTTTTATACAGTTCACCATAGAAAAATAACAAAAAAATAATCATTGTTAAAAGTGCAAAATATCCATATACCTATATCCTCCAAACACTATTTAAAATTTCATCATTTATGTAAAGGGGATTACAACAAAATCAATGAATGTAAGATGTCCTATATAAACGACACTTTTCTTAAAATTCTTATTTTACAGAGAATAAAAATTACATAGCATTGGTCCCTCCCACACATACATACAGCATATACAAAAAAATCTTGTCAGAATACAAAAGTCAGTAAACCCTTGAGAAACAAAACCACTGTGCACAGACAATTCACAAACATTAAGCAACTATTCAAAATTTTCAATTTTATCCAATGATTTATTCAAACTGGTGATCATGTTTTGTATTTTGTAGCTATAAAGTTTCTACCATTGCATCTTCAGATCTGTCAGACTTGCTAACTTGAACTTATGATCACTAGCAACTCAATTCATTTAACCAACACTTTTATCCACTAGGATATATATTCCATAGGACAATTTGGTGTAGGAAACTTGAACACTTAAAGTTAAGGTTACCTTTTCTACCTCTCCAACTGAATTCATTGCATCTAGTGTAATTAGGTGTTGGACATTTTAGTCTTTGACTTAATATTCTTTCTTAGAGACTCCCATAAGTTTATTATAACCAAATATATATGCTGATTCCTTCAATTATTTTCTAATTTAGTTCTGTTATTCTGATTTCATTCTACAAGAGTTGATGACACTTTTTTCTTCTCCATGTATGATCAGCAATACCTGATTTCATTATTTCCATCACTCCAGATTATGGCTTTTGGATATTCCGTCTGTCTTAATTTTCAAAGGCATCTTGTCTCACCTTTGTATTTCTGCCCAAAACTGTATTGAATTCTTGATTATGTTTTCTTCTGAGAAAAGTCAGAGGATATATTTCTGAAGCTTTTGAACACTATCCTCTTTTAGGGACCACAGAACTTCAGAATCATATCCATATGTCTCCAATGCAAAAGAGACAGATTGTTGAAGTTTCAAAACTACTGTTCTTATCCATTTTATCCCTACCCATGATAATTTGTTGTATCCTACAATACACGATAGCTACCAATGAACTACACAAACAGAGAAAAAACTAATCTCTACAATGCACTAATTCTAATACATATGAAGTCATAAAAAAGTGATATGCATCAGACAAAATAAAAGTTCTTTCAGACTATTTTGTCTGATAAAAAATCTGCAAAAATTTTTACCTCCATATCAATTTCATATTTATACATGGAAGAAACTGATGAAAAATACACAGCCTGACTTACTTTTCAAAATCTGATCGAATATTTTAATTATTGTTGAAAAAGATTCTTGGTTAAGCCAATAACTTCTCAATATTCCCTCATCCATTTAGAGAATTATATATATATATATATATATATATATATATATATATATAGGTATTTGAATTAATAAATATATATATGGGAATAAAAATATTATTCAGGTGTTAATAAAACAGTGCTCAATGTAGTATAAACAGAGCTATTAATTATATATTAATAAATATACAGATCATCCAATGTCTTTAAACAATAGTAAATATAATAAAATCACCTCTTTATCTATATATTATTGGCAACTGAAAACAATAACAGCAACCAATTATTACCTGGAATATCTTCGCTAAAATCTAATCTTATAATGAAAAAGGAAATAAATGTAACTTATGTCTTTTAGAAAAACTTGTCATCTAAAATATATAGCTAACATTAATCTACTTAACAAAAAGATGAATTAATGGCTATATGCAGCCATAGAAAAAAATGCCTACTTAAATACTTAGACCCAGATTTCCCTAGTACATTTGTTTCTTTCTTTTTCACTCATTTGGCTTCTTTCTTCCCCCCCCCACAAATATTATTTATGATGAGTAAATATTATGAATTACTCCCCTTTGAATTCATCTCCATGAATTTTTTTAAAATTTAAATCTTAATTTGATTTTTCTCATTTCTATATAATTTGTTTATTTATATTATACTTTTGATAAATTAAAACGTAGTACCCAAACATTATGTGATTTAACTTACACAAATGTTGTGTGAACTTAAATTCTAATTTCTTAAATGGTCAGTTTGTAATGTCAGTTTAGGTGCCATACGTGATACACGCTTGGGCGATCATGTCTCGAAAGAGACATGACTGACTGGGCAGAAGATTATCCCGCAGTAGGTTGCCATTGCTTTCTGCGGTAGACTGGGTGCCGACCAAGGCTATAGAACCCAATCTGTCCTGCTATTTCACCCATAACTGGAAGGAAGAGACGGATTAATACCTTTCCCAAGGGTATTTGCGCGTAAGTGAATACAATGGATTCAGCTGGAATTCGAACTCGGCTCCCCGGTTTCTCGTTCCGAGCCGATATCCACTGTACCACAACGCACATCCTGATAATTTTCTAATGCATGAAACTTTGAGTTGTGACATCAACATAGGATAATATATATATATATATATATATATATATATATATATATATATATATATATATATTTTAATTCAGATACTTTAATCCAAGCGGAAAAAGCAGGAAGGTAAATTCTAAAAACCCGATCCTAATTAATATTAAAAATGTTATTTTAATATTAAAAATGATACAGGAAGAGAGCTCCATGTAATAAAATATTACAGAACAAATATAAATTAAAAAAGGATTAATTCAATGATGTTGGATGATCATTTCGATATGAAAATCCCCACGGGAGATAACACATCACCTCAGCAACAGAAAAATCCTTTCAGAAACTGGAGAAAAATCAGTCTAATTTTCCTTTTTAAATAGATTTGCAAAGAAATTAAAAAAGAAAAAGAAAAAGAAAAAAGAAAAAAGAAAAAGATAAAACAAAATAAAATCAAATAAACAAGAAAAGAAAAAATTGACATCGTCTGGGTTCGCAAAAAAAGGAAAGAGAATTGTAACTTAAAATTAAAGGACGGCTGTGTTGAATTGATGTAAGGTTAAGCAACACGGAAAAAAGGTGGGAGATAAGAGAGATAAAGGAAGGAAGGGAGGGAAAAAGAAAAGAAAAGAAAGAAAAATTTTTTTATATATTACAGACGCTGGACGTATTCAAAAACCTAACTTCCCAAAAACGCTGAAGTATTAGAAAAAGGCCTTTACTTAAAAAGGCAGAATTATTTTTAAAGGGAATAAAAAGATATAGGATTTAAAATAAAATAAAAAAATTCCATTTACAATTATACATACATATAGAAGTACACACATACATACATACACATACACACACACAATTCTTCGATTATGAATACATATATACATACACACACACACACATTCAATTCCATACACACTTATATACGTATATACACATACATGCGCATACACACATATATGTGTACACATATACAAAATTCACACACACAATATATATGTGTACACACACACATGCACACATATACATACACATACACACACACACACACATATATACATTATACATATGCACACACACACATACATATAAAAAATATAAAAAATTAATATTATAAAAAAGAGCATTTAAATAGCTAAAAAATTTTTACACACATAAATACATATATACACACATACATATATACATATATACACACATATATACAAATATGCACATACACACACAAACATACTCATATACATAAAAATTATAAAAAGAAAAATTAAAAATTAAAAAATTAAAAATTAAAAAAATTAAAAAACTTAATATTTAAAATTTAAATTTAAAAATTTAAAATTTAAATTTTAAAATCCACCCTATGACGGTACTTATTAATGAATTACTTCCTAAGATTCAAAAGTAAGTCCTGATGAGGATACTTCAAAATCAGAATCTTCTCCAATAAACATAGACGGCACCTATCACGAAAATTTTTAGGGGTACAAGCTGAGCCTATTAATTTCCAGCTGATTATAGGGTCCTGCCCTTCCTCCTTAATTTTCCAGAATCTACGTGATAGTGCCGTCTGGAATCTTTGGTTAGGGTTCAAAAATGAGTACTTGTGGTTGTAAAGTCTCTGTTTGAAAGGGCCTGCGGACATGCCAATATAAGTCCGGTACACACACACACACAATATATATATATATATATATATATTGTGTGTGTGTGTAAATTATGACTGATGTTTATTCATGTGTATATTTTTGCTTAAAATTCTTTGCTTGCATAGCAAAGTGTAAATATGAAGAAGTATAAAGATAAAAAAGCGTAAATAAAATTATAAGTATGTGAGAATGACTATAAGTGTTAATGATAGAACTGTAAGTGATTACAGTCACCATCTGCTGAGAACTTTTATAGACCAATATCACTAGCAAAATTCTCTATGTCTTTGATAACAATATTATTTACAAGGAGGATTTAGTATAACGGTGACAGCAGAACTATGTTTATAATTTGTGAAAAATTGAATACATTCCTATTATATTTTACTTTAATGACTTTAATGTCACTTCAGTTGTTGAATGTGTATATTTATCTGACATAGCCCTATTAACTTTTCTGGCCTATCTTTGATATATGTGATGTTTAAAATATTAAATATATATCCTTAAAAAGAAGCTAAGCAGCATATCTAACTTTTTACCATTTTTTCATCAATATTTAATATTAATTCTCACTGTTTACCAAATATAGGAGAAATTATTCAAATAACTTTTTAAATTTTGTTAATATTCATGAAAATTAAAAGTGATACCAAAATATCCATATGAGTGAGAATAGGCTGAGCTTGTTCACTTCTTCCATATGAATAAAGTCATGTAATGTAATTACACTTAAAAAAAAATAAAAATTTACTGAAATTGAGAAGAGAAAAATATTAATGGCGAAGTCAACTTATTTAAATTTTTACTCAAATTTTAATCCCCAATAAAGTTAACTATTTAAATTTATGATAATTAGAAAAATAGAACAAAAAATATCAGTTTAATTAAGAAAAATAATTCAGTAAAGCTCATTTGGCTGATAGCAGAGATAGAACTAGTTCACAGAGAAGATAAGGTGTTAAAGGAAAAGGGATATGCAAGAAAGAATAAGAATATAGGTGATGAACTGCAGTTCAATGGTTTTATTTTTATATGGAAACTTAATAGTTAAAAAAGTTGTTTAGATTTTTAAAACTATTATTTTATTTGCTGGAATCACAGATGAAAAATATAATCTTGTGGGCATATTGTTTGACTGCTCTAGGAATAGTAAAAATTTGGGATGAGACACATAAATTTTTATTGTTAAGTCAGATTTGAAAGAAGGTCAAGAACTTCTCTCCATCCCTAGTGTAATGTTGTTACTACAACAGTAATATTTTTCAAAAGCTTTATTTAAAAAATTGAAACATCCATAACACATTTCTACAACAAATTAAAAGTGACAGTCTATTCTTTATTAATCTTTTATTTTGATAGCATTTGAGGATAACATTTGCAGTTTTTCTGTCTAACATGTATTAATGTAAAAAAAATAAATGAATGCTACTGCAGATTATATATTTTAGGTTAAATCTTGCTTAAATCAAGACAGTTGCTCAAAATGTCATATGAAAAAATGGTATCTATATGCTCAAAAAATGAAATCTGTATGAATAAATAGCATCTACCAAAATATAAAATGAATCAAAAGCAATAATTTGAAAACTGCTAAAATGTACTTTTTATCTTCTTCTCTGTAGTGTTAGTAAGAATGAATCCCAAAACAAGATGGGTGTACATGCCCTGGCAACAGTTTTTGGTCCTTGCATGCTTCAGAAGGAAAAATCTTCTGCATCTGAGGAGTCCATCAAAGAGACAGAGAAATTCAAGATGGTCATTGAATACATAATTGGCTTGAAAATAAATGGGTCTGATTTTGATAAACAGGATAACCAGTTTGAAGAAGAGGCATAATAAAGATTTGTGATGCCATTCTCATTTTGAATTCTGGTTTTTCTACACAAAATTCATATTTTACACTTAAAACTATTTTAAAAATGAAAAATATTTGTTGAATTTTTAAGATAACAGAAATATAAAAATGTTATTACATTTTTGTTTAAATCTTTCAATAGTTGAAGTAAATGATGATTTCTACCATCCAGCTTCTAATTAATTTTTGGAAAATTAAAAGCTCTCATTTTAGTTTTGTTATATTATTTTAAAAAGAGAATATCTATATAGAATTTTAAAAGAAATTCCCAGAATCATGGACTATTATAAGTAGTTGGTTGGTTGTCTGTTTTTGTTTGGCAGCATATCAACCTCTATGGTTAATACTAAAATCTAAATATTTTGTATGCAATTTTTTTTTTTTTTAGATAATAATGATTTTAGTGGTATGTCTTATTAATTAACCTATAGCTGGGGGAAAAGAAATGGATTCATACTTTTTCCGAGGGTATTTGTGTATAAGTGAATATAATAAACTCAGTATTTACATTATTCTTCATGTTTGTTGCTATTTTACAACGTTTTGGCTGTTGTATACTCTGGCCTTCTTCAGGTGCTACGAATTACAAACCCAACCCTTTATTACAAAAAAATTCAGTTGTTATTGTCCTTAAGGACACATGGCCTAGTCAATATAGACATTGGTTAGTTCCTGTGACTTGATCCAAAGAGTTGTGAGTTCAATACCAATGGTGAACAAGTAACTTGCAGGGTTAGAGGGAGATAGCTCATGACTTCTAAAAGAGGCATTACTATGCAAGGGATGAGAATGATATACCTAATAATTGTAATAAAGGGTTTGGCTTAAAATTCCTAGCACATAAGAAGGCCGGACGAAACATCATACAAATGATAACCAAGATGAGGACAATAGTTCGAATAATGTAAATACTGTAAATACAACCTCATCTCAGAGATAAACCCAACTTGAACTGGAACTTGGCTCTCTGATTAACAATTCCTGACATTACTATTTTAAGCTATATAGAGTTATCTCCCTTACTCTGACAATGCCTTTGTTATGACAATAGCAAATTATTTGAAGATATTTATAAAGCTGGTAGGTGAACAAACCAACTCCATGTAAAAGCAAAATAAAACAATTAGAAAAGAATCACATGAAAAACCTTCTTATAATTATAATATTGAGGACTTAATAAAATATGCCATCATTTGTTTTTTGCAGTATAGATGAACTAATTAAGTTATTAATCTTTAGCTTAAACATACTTAATTGTTAGCTTGAACCCTATTTAGTTGTTAAACTGTAAAATAATTAACACTATATTTTAACATTTAGTGCTGCCAAATTTTTTCATCAAATTGTTTAATTCATAAAATATAGACCAAAAATCAGTATGTCTTGCACTGCAAAAAGACAATATAAAATTTCCCATATAAATTAATGGTACAACATTGACAAGATTTTTAACCAAAATTTCGAAGGTTTTAAAAAGGATTAAAAATAGAATTTAATTTTAAAAAATCCTTTGATCTTTCTGAAGTAGAACCTCCGTTCGTCTTGTTTTGGTCAGTTCGGATTTGATCTCCATTAGAGTTAGAGCAGTGTGTCACATTCGCCTGCCCCAACCGAAAAGGCTAACTCTAAACGAAATAAAGCATAGTTTCAACTCATCCAAGTTATGGAAGTTCATTCCTTATAGTTTAATCTTGTACCCCCAGCTTGAGGCTCCAACATTTTCAACAAACTCCCAGCAAACATCACAGCGTGGAGAACGGCCGCCGGAGTAATTGTTCGGACCGTCCGTTGGGGTGTTACAATTGGTGCTCGTGACTGCAGGATTTGGAACCCACGGAAGTGCCACTGGATGCTAAGTTTGGATTTCAACGAACCGACTGGGCTGGAAAATAGTAACAGGGGTAGAATTGACGAAGAGTGGAGTCTCTTCCAGGAATAAAAGGGAATGGAAGTAAAGTGGAAAGCAAAACACTAAGTTGAAAAAGGTGTTCATTAACGAGGAATTGACCCTCATACGTAGCGATAAACCAACTGCGTGGATTCATTGATGCCACTGGCTATGAAGACAAAAATTGAGGAATTGGTTGTGGAAATAAAAAGAAAAATGGGTTGAGGAAATACAAAGAAATGGTATTGATTAATAAGAAATTCCATAATTGGAGGGGAGGAGAATATCCCTGTGGAATCAAAATAATTTATGTGGTGATGGCGTGCCGACATGAAGAAGCATCGTGTCATGTGTTTTTTTTTTTTTGTTTATTGTAATTTATTAGCATAAATGACAAGATCCGTTGGGGGAGGTAATGTGACACAATAACTAGGCGTATATTAAGGTGCTTTGTAAAATATGTATTTTATTATCATAGATTAAAATAGAAAATGGTTAAGAATAGAAAATAGATTAAAAACATGTTTCATTTAACAAAAGTGAAAAAGAAGAGAAAAAAAAATAAATAAATAAACGCATTTTCTTTTATGAGGAAAATTGTGGAAGAGAAAAGGGTATCAGATTACTGTTTTAAATCCTACCACTCTTCCAGTAAATATTTGACTCAGTGATTTAATGTGATAAGGGATAAAGTTCAGAAAATAGGGTTTTGAATGACCAGGTCAAAGGCTGTCTTTTACTGTATCTTGACCACACATTAAGAATTTTCCGGTGGAAGCTTTATTAAGATAAAAAGATAAAAAAATCCTGGAAAAAATACTAAGGCTAAGTACAGACTGGGTGTCTGCAGGATGTTTACACATCAAAAGAAGGAAAATTTAAGTACCCTGAAATTTCGGACTTACAGTCGCCGATTGCTTATCACCCGGTGGTCTAAAGCATTTCCGGATTAATTTTAAATAAATACAGGTGATTTTTCTGAGTCAGATCAGTTGAGTTGAGTTAGTTCCGCCGGGCGTGTGCTTGAAGTAGAACCTCCGTTCGTCTTGAGTTGGTCAGTTCGGATTTGATCTCCATTAATTAGAGTTAGAGCTGTGTGTCACATTTGCCTGCCCCAACCGAAAAGGCTAACTCTAAACGAAATAAAGCATCGTTTCAACTCATCCAAGTTGTGGGAGTTCGTTCCTTATAGTTTAATCTTGTACCCCCAGCTTGAGGCTCCAACATTTTCAACAAACTCCCGGCAATATTACAGCGTGGAGAACGGCCACCGGAGAAATTGTTCGGACCGTCTACTGGGGTGTTACACTTTCCTCTTAATATTAAAAACTTATTTTTATTAGATTTTGGACATTTTTTATCATGTATGCTCATTTTTAGTGAATCTTTGAAGGTACCTATGTATATTTTATGGTTGGTGTATATCAAAACCCATAGTGTGTTCTGGGAATAACTTTCAATACATAACTCCTAGATTAAGAATTCTAACAGGGTGTTTCTGAGGCATAATAACCTTGTTAGTGTTGTTAGATCAGTAACAAAAGTTGCATTATATAGAAATTAATATCATCAATTGATGCACCATCAAGATATAACTTGAAGTCTATTGCTTCTCTGACTTGCTCTTGATTAAATGTGTTAAAAAAGAAGATCCACTATATATCAACAGCATCAAAGACTAGGTCAATAAGATATTTAACTTAATATATGTGTAACAAAGGACAGTACAGACATTATTATTATTATGTCATTTTTCATCATATTTCGATTTCTGCTTTGGTCTCACTACCAACCAAGTCTGCGGGGAGACCTAAGGCAGGTCGTGGCGTGTTATGGCTCCATTTCATGTTTTTCTATCTTCCCTATCATCCCTAGCATTACATAGATAAAGTTTTCCTTAGTGTGTGGGCTGTACTTAATAAGACAATTTTTTGTATATCACTTAAGCTGGGGTTTCCAGGGATTCTTTCAATGTGTTGTTTTGTTCCATTTTTTATCATTCCAAGTGCACCTACTATCACTGGCACAACTCTGTTTTCAATTTCCACATTTTTTCTATTTCAATTTCCAGGTCTTTATATTTTGACAGTTTTTCAAATTCCTTGATTGCTATGTTACAATCCGCTGGACAAGCCATATCAATTAATAGACAAGTTTTCTCCTTCTGGTTTTTAACAATAATGTCTGGCCTGTTTGCTTCAATTTTTCTGTCTGTGTAGATGGTGTAATCCCATAGAATGGTTACATCTTCTATTTCTGTAACCGGTGCTGGGTAATGTTCATACCAGTGTTTGTTTACAGATTTTCCATAATGTTTGCACATTGTCCAATGTAAATATTGCCCAACTCTATCGTGGCGATTTTTATATTCATTTGGAGCAAGCACAGAACAGCCTGAGATTAGGTGGTCTATTGTTTCTTGGTGTTTATCACAAAACCTGCATTTTGGATCCATATTATTATGCATAATATTTGCCTGAAAGTTTCTAGTGAAAAGACTTTGGTCATGTGCTGCAAGAATAAAGCCTTCAGTTTCAAACTTTAATCCAGATGCACGTAACCATCGATGAGTATTAACTTTATCAACATTGGATTTATTGGCACGTTCTGGATATTGGCCATGCAGAGGTTTGTCTTGCCAGCGCTGTTTCATCTGTTCCATAGCTTTATCTTTGGCTTTTTTTTTTCATATTTTTTGCCGCAATAGTTGGTTCATGGCTTCTGTTATGCTTTTCTACAGAATCTACTAACTGTAAATCTTGTTTGTATTTACTGCCTTCTTTTATTATTGAATATTTTTTTCTTTCTTTCTTCATGTTGCCTTACTAATTGTATCATCCAATCCTTTGTGTTGTTTCTATGTATGTTAGTAAGCCAATAGTTGTTGTTTTGTATGACAATTCCAGCTGAATAAGACCTCTTCCACCTTCTTTACGGAGTATGTATAGACGGTCTACATCAGCCTTTGGATGATGCATCTTATGCTTAGAAAGAAGTTTTCTTGTTTTAGAATCCATTCGCCTGATGTCGTTTAGAGTCCAGTTTAAGATGTTGAAGCTATATTGGACAACTGGGATTGCAAGGCTATTAATGGCCATAACTCTGTTCTGAGAATTCAATTCAGTTTTTAATATCATTCATAGCCTTCTATAGTACTCTTTACGCACTATTTCTTTCATTTTTTTATGGTGAATGTTTTCACTCTCATTTACACCTAGGTATTTATAAGCTTCTTCTGGTTTCAATTCTTTTATTGTTACAGCAGGGTCTAAGCTAATTGAGGATGTTTCTTGTATTGATCCACGTAAAACTGTAGCTTTAGCACATTTATTCAAATTGAATTTCATTCCAATGTCTTCGCTGAAGCATTTTACAGTTTGCAGAAGACCTTCCAGCTCATTATCATTCTTAGCATATAACTTTAAGTCATCCAGGTAAAATAGATGGCTTATTTTCTTTTGGCCTATTTTATAACCACATTCTGTCTTATTAAGTTGACTGGTTAGTGCTATTAATGATATGCAGAATAGTAATGGAGACAAATATGAAATATACCTCTTTTGATGTTTATTTCATCAGACTTATAGGTTCCATTTATATGATTGAGGTAAAGGGTTGTTTTCCATATAGACATGCACTGTTTGATGAAATTGATGATGACGGGTGATATCTTGTATATATTTAAAGTCTTTAAAATCCAGGAATGTGGCACACTATTGAATGCCTTACGATAATCTATCCAGGCAGTACTAAGATTTTTCTTTGTACTGCAGCAGTTTTCCAGGATCATTTTGTTAATAAGCAATTGGTCTTTACATCCATAACAGCCACATTTGCACCCTTTTTGTTCAAGCGATATCATGTCATTTCTTTCTAAGAATAAATATGTCTGTTTTGTTAAAATAGATGTTAATAGTTTATATGTTGTCGGAAGACATGTAATTGGTCTGTAGTTTTTCAGGTTGTTTGTGTCACCATTCTTGGGTAGAAGAAATGTAATTCCTTTGGTCATCCATATAGGAATTTTAGTGGGATCATCAACCATTTCTTGACGTTCCTTGGCTAGTTTTTTATGTGCTGTATTTAAATAATATAGCCAAAAGTTAGGAATTTTATCTATACCTGGGAATTTCCAATTGTGTGCTTTTTTTAGTGCAAATTTAACATCCTCTTCTGTAATTCCAGTCTATGTCTGTTCTGGTTTATTTTTCATTCGTTCTATCTCTTGTGCAATCCAATGTACTTCCTTGCTATGTTCTTTAGGACAAGCCCATATCTTTTCCCAGAACTGTGTAACTTCTTCCATTCTGATGGGGACTGTCACTTCAATTCTTTTTTTACCTATTTCCCTGTAAAATCTCTTTGTATCGGTTTGAAAAATCTTGTTTTGTCTGTAAAATCTTGATCTTTTCTCATAGCGTCTTATTCTTTGAGCCTTCAGTTGTATTTTTGCTTTATTTTTTCCTTAGTTGATAGGACTTCATTTTCATTTCTAATGTTGTATTTTCTTTCGACTCTTCTGGTTTTCCTAGTTCTTACATTTATTCCTCTACTCAGTTCATCCAGTACTGATAGTTCACTTCTAAGTTGTTCGATTTCTTTTTCTATTTTTTTTTCCAAGGTGGATCTTCATGTCTGCGAGACTGCCTTGTTTTTAATTTGATGTTCAATTTTTTTGTTGCTGCTATTGCTGATGCATATATTGCTGCATTGAGATTTGTATGAGTGTCTTCATCCAAGATTAATTTGAGTGCTGCATTGTAGAATTTAATAGTTCGGAGGTTATGCATTGTTGGTTGTAATTTTGGGAGCTGTTCACGTTCCTCCATTGCAATATTTTGTATTTGACTTAGATAGTTCTTTATTTCTTCCTTGGCTTCTTACTGTTCTTATTTTCCGTCAAATAAGTATGTTCGATGTGTTCTGACCTCGTTTTATTTTCGTCTTTTAACTGACTCAGATCACACCTTTCCAGCACTTTTAACCTTACAGCATTATCTTCACAGTGATTTGTGTGTATCACGGTTTCTACATTATGACCTGTGGCTTGTTTGATGTTATTACTTTTTATTTCTGATTCTGATTCCGGTTCCTTTTCATATTTTGTTGATTCGTCTCTTCTGGTTAAAATTCTTTTAATTTCATTAATTTCAGCCTCTGTCAATCTGTTATTACGAATAATGTACCTTCGTACATTGGCTAATTTATTTTTGTCAATATACTTTCTATTTGCTTGACCAACTTTTTCACGCATGTTTGGCGAGTCATGTTTTTTTGAGGTTTGAGTAACGCTTCATGAAATGCAGTCATAACGACTTTGTACTCCTCACGAGACCATTTTATTTTTTCTTTCTTTAAATATACGGTTGTAGATCTAGCTGGAGAATTTTCAGGACCATCATTAGGATTATCCTGGTTGTGGGGACCTGAAGATTCATTCTTTGTGTAGGAGTTTGTTCCTATGGCAGATTTTTCGACCTCAGGTAGGTTCCCTCCTGAAGGACGGGCTCCCTGTTTATCCATTGGAAGAGTCATACTGGACTTTTTATTTCTATTTGTATTTCTCATGTTTTTCCCACGAGTGACGTACGGGTCCAAAAGTCCACCCAAAGTTGGCCGGCACGTTGGGTAACGGTCTTTTACAAACAGGGTCCCGAAGCCTGTAGGGGATCGTTTGTGACCTCATAACGCAGTAGCCTTTCACTCCACGGCACGATTAACACCTTGTAGTGGACGAAGCGTCCACTTACGAATTTAGATTTACGAGTCGACTCGACGTAACCTTAGTCATGGTGTGAAGCAGGTTTTAAGAAAGAACGAGTAAGGCGAAAGTAACCAGAAAAACAATGTATTGACAAAGGTTACATGGGGTTGAGAGAGCATGCATAAGAAAGTGAAAAGGAAAGAGTCATTCCCCTTCGTCTGTTCGTAGAAACAAAATAAGATGTATGAAGTTTTTTCTCTAGCTGAAAGAAAGGTTTGTAACAATTGTTAAGATTTTCGTAAAGAGTTCAAAGTTCAAATCCTTGATGAAGAAAGTCAGACAGAAGACAAAGTTCTGTGTCTGTGTGTGCGTTGAGTAGAGAGAGAGAGAGACTTAGTTCTGTGTCTGTGTGTGCGTTGAGTAGAGAGAGAGAGAGACTTACATGCGAATGTAGCAGTCGGTGGATTTCTACTGACGAAGGTTGGAAAAATTGTGGATTTATGTGTAGAAAGTTATTTTATATAAAGTCCTGTTTGAATGAAAGTTAATGTGCATAGTGTTAATGCAGGAGAAGAAAAATAAAAGAAATTTTGCGCCACTAATTGCTACACGCAATTAGTGCGCGTGTGTTTGTGTGAGTTAGGGAGACATGTTTGCTCTTGTCCCGGGACGAAATCCTGACTAGTGTACCACGTGATGTTTTCTGTTTTTATTAGCATCGTTTTTTACGGGAACCAGTCATCACGTGGACACCGAGTGACCATGCGTGTGTGTGTGTGTGTGGGTGTGGGTGTCAATGTATGAAACCCCACAACCTTGAGTTGCGGGTTGTTGTTCGGAGTTTTCCTTCTCCTAAATGGGCTGCCAAGCGACAGCTGACATAGACGCGATTGGAATTCAAAGAGAAAGACGCTGGTTAAAAAAAAAAAAAAACTTTGGCGTAGCAACGGCTCAACGAAACAAAACATCACTACTAGAGTATTTTGTTAAAGAAAGAAAAAAAATTAATGGAAAAAAGTTGACATACGTTTAAGTTTATTTGTGCTGTGAGATTTAAAATAAAAAAAATGTAATAATTTGTTCGTCCACTTTATATTCATTTATTTTTTCAATAAAGTCGTTGGTCAAAAATAGGGTTATCCGAATAAGATAAATTAAATAAGTAAATCAAATCAATAAATAAATAAAAATAAATATATAAATAAATACGTAGTCTTTCTATAAAATAATACCGTAGAAATTGTTTTTCATCGGATTTAATTTATTTTCTTGTTGTTTTGTTTTGTTTTTTGTTTTTAAGAAAATTATAATTGTTAAAAATTATTACGAAATATCGACAGCTAAAGGAAATATAATACAGATGATTTTATTTATTAGGTTCATTTAAAGAACAAACAGATAGTTAAAATAAAACAGAATTTCATTAAAAAAAATTCAATAAAATTAAATAATATATGAAGAAAAATTCATGTTTATGTTAAGAAAAAAAAGATTCATGTTTATGTTAAAAAAAAAAAATATTCGATAATATCTAAAGAAAAATTCCTGTTTATATTAAAACAGAAATTCATATTGAGAAAAAGAAAAATTCAAAGAGAGAGACGCTGGTTGAAAAAAACAAACAAACTTGGACATTAACGGCCGTTCAACGGAAAAAAAAACAATCACTGCACTTAAAAAGTATTGTTAAAAGAAAAAAATATTGTTGCTACCATCAATAGTCCTCGCAAAAAAAAAAAAATTCAAAATTTAATAGAAAAGAAAAAGTGGACATACGTTTGAGTTTACTACCGTAAAATTTAAAAATAATAATTTGTTCGCCCACTGTATTCTGTTAGTGTTATTCTTTCATTAAATCAAACGAGAATAAGGTTATCGAAAAATAAATAAATATATAAAATGAACGAATAAATTAAATATAAATAAATTATTACGTGTTCTTTCTAAGAAAGGTTATCGTAGAAATTGTATCGAACAGTTTTTAGTGTTTTTCATCGTATTTTTTTCCGTTGTCTTGCTTTAGAAAACGAATTAATCTATTATTAAAAATCTATTTAAGGATCATTTAAAGAAGAAACATACAATTTAAATTGTATACGAAGAAAAAATTAATGTTTGTGTTTAAAATAGTAAAAATTAAGAATTAATATTTACGTTTAAAATAGTAAAAACAAAAAAAATTTCATTAGAAAAAAAAAACGTTACGTTTTCAGGAGCCTCAGAAAAACACGTCATTCTCGTTGTAATCCCAATCGCGTTCGTCGTCGTCATTTAGTGAAATTGTTTGTATAATAAAACTCTTATTAGGAATTTTCCCTTTCTCCAGGCAATAAAAAAACGCCTGGTTACGGGTAAAGTGTCAGGGCTATAAAAACATCCGACGGCCTTCACACGAAGCTTTATTAAGATAAAAAGATAAAAAAATCGTTGTTGGAGGCTGGGTGCAGACGGGATGTCTGCGTGATGTTTACACATCAAAGGAAGCAAAATTTAAGTACCTTGAAATTTTCGGCCTTACAGTCGCCAATGCTTGTCTTTTGTTTTAACCCGGGGAGAGGGGTCTATAGTGAACTTCCGATTATTTCAATATAAATACAAGTGATTTTTCCGAGCCGATCAGTTCAGCCGGGCGTGTGCTTGAAGTAGCTACGTGTGTCAGGCACACCGAAGAAGGGAAACTCCGTTCGTCTGAGTCGGTCGGTTCGGCATTTGATCTCCATTAATTAGAGTTAGAGCTAAGTGCTACATCGCCTGCCCCAACTGCAAGACTAACTCTGAACGAAATAAAGCATCAATTTAACTCATCTAAGTTGTGGAAGTTCGTTCCTTCAATAGTTTATCTTGTGCCCCCAACTTGAGACTTCGACTTTTTCAACCAACCCCCGGCAACATCATAGCGTGGAGAACGGCCGCCGGAGAAATTGTTCGGACCTTCAAAAGGGGTGTTACAAGGTAAAAGAAAAACAATTTACTCAGATGAAAATGTTTACAGAGTACTTTAAGTGCTAGATCATCCACAGTAAATTAGTATCCAGGTTCTTACGTTTCACTGTTCTTTGCATATTTTCTATTATCATAATGTGGGATATTTAAAAACAAAGATGAGGGAATGAAAGGGGAAAAAGAGTAGATACGCTTTCTTATCACCTGGTTCATACTCCTCTCCCTTCTCTTGAACAGGAGTAGAGGCTCATCCATTGTTTCCTGTTTAGAAAGCGGTTCCTGGTTCCTTTCATCTCCTCAGGCCTTAATAGTTCTGTCATGAGTTTTCTGCGATGTGTGTGGATGGTGACAATGTCTCTTCGTACCGAGGGTACCGGGTTAGCAGTTTTTGGTTCTTTCTCTTAAACACCCAATACATGCTGAATTGCTTTCATCGCTAAAAATAAATAAGTAAAGGAAAAAGAAGGAGACAGAGATACCAGAGATATTTTAAGGACTGGCTTTATTCACGAGATGGTGACTATCATTTGAAGGGAAAAATTTTCCTGGGCAAAAGGTATATCTTGTCTCGTTGTGACTTCCAGCTAAAAAAAGCTGAGATTCCTCGCTTTCTATTTAGTGCTAGGAAGCTCTCTTTTTCTTAAGCATGCACAGATGATCTTTCCTGTTAGTGGCATCGTGGAAGATTATTACACTTGTTTTTGTCTTTGTATTTTATTTTCTTATTTTAATCACTACGAAAATTACCCACCCAAAATAGCAGAGCTATGGTAAGGATGCATTAGAAGGAAAGTTAATCTCCTGTAGAGTGTGCCTTTAGTTCTTGAGATGTGAAAGATTTTTGAATTGTATGTAACTGTCCTTCTGAAATTAAGGTTATGTCTTGCATTTCCTTAACAATTCTTTATGTTATATTTGGTTAGGTTGGGATATTCCTGATCAATCATTGGTTTTGAAAGTAAGTTTTTTCAGATGAAGGATTTCATAGTTGAGTGTAACCATCTTTCAGGAAGGTGTGATCAATTCAGCTCAGTCATCTCTTCAAAAATTTTGCTTAATGTTTTCTTTGGTAACAGTGGAACTGTTATATTCTATGAGTGGTTTTGGAGTAATTCAAAGAAATGCTTACTTGATTCATTGTGTTCCTTTGTGCTTGTGGGTTTTCTTTTTTTTTTTGTATGAGTCAGACATCCAAATGTGGATGTACAGTGGTGGATTTCCTTGTCTGCTATTGAGTTATCTGCGCTGTAGACAATAGTTGTTTTTGTGGTCAACACATTTTGTGTGTGTGTGTGTGTGTGTGTGTGTGTGTGTGTGTGTGCGTGTGTGTGTGTGCGCGCGCGCGCGCGAGCACGATTGTCCCCAAAACTATGTTTGGTTTCGTTTGCATGTCGTTGTTGTCAAATGCTGTGAAGAATAATTCTGTGGTTATATTTGTGGGAAACGATTTTTTTATACACAAATGGCAAAACAATTTTTCTTTTTTGTTGTTTTTAGATATATATGCACATGTGTATAAATGTTTTGGGGGCTGAGTTTGTCTTTTTTTTTTAGTAGCTCAGAGTTTATTTGGTGGGGGGTGTAAGAAAGTTCATGTCATGTTACCACTTTGTGTTTTCAATGTCATTTGACGAAAATTTACACGTGGTCGCTAGTTATGTTTTCTATTGTTGACTTGTATTAGAGTAACGTGTGTATTAAAGCAACGTACTAGGAGAATTTAAATCTTTATATATATATATATATATATATATATATATATATATATATATTATGCTCTCATTACGATTGAGCACTCTGGAGAAGAAAATTTTACAAACAGTTTCCACTTCGGCTATAATGCCGAAGAAATGAATTGAGTTCATTTCTCTTCAGAAATGAATTCATTTCTCTTCAAAATGAATTGAGTTCTCTCGGTGACTGGCGTCTGTATACACTGCTTACAGACAAGATGTTAAAATTTCCCTTCTCTGACCCCATGCGCCGATGTAGAGACTCCGACTGACACCAAATCGGTTGAGTTTCGATCCCGGCCAGAAGCAAATGGATATGTCTAGCCACACTGATGTGCTGTGATACAGCGAAACGGGCTTGTATGTGGATGACTAATATATATATATATATATATATATATATATAAAGTAAAACATTGGGTTACTGAAATAGCCCGTTAGTTGTAGTGTGTAGCTAC
Organism: Ascarosepion bandense; assembly: GCA_037127315.1. NCBI lineage: Eukaryota > Metazoa > Mollusca > Cephalopoda > Sepiida > Sepiidae > Ascarosepion > Ascarosepion bandense. Next base: position 1,087,123 of record JBBBDQ010001829.1, read on the forward strand.
TGTAGTCCACTTGACCTGTTGTGGTAGTGGAATGAATTCTTTTTTCCCTTTCTTTTCTCGTTACTTGTGCTGAGATATATGTGATTAGGTCAAAGATTGTAGAAGTGGGAGGTGATGGATGGGATTAATTCTTATAAATTAGAATCAATCAGATCGAAATACTCCTTGTTTTGAATAGAATTTATACTTCAGACTGAAAAACAAATTTAATAAAACCACATAGGCATGTTTTGCTTAACACACGCACGAGGCGAACGCTTCATTTACATTAGGGACTGTTAAAAAAAACAAGAGGAGATAACAAAAACTAAGAGCAGATAATTCTTGGCAGACTGACAGTCATTGATAATTCAACACTCCTCCTCAATTGCTGTCAGACTACTGTATCAGTTCTCTAACACCTAACAGTTCTCTGAGCTTCACAAATTGTGTGCTCACAAGTCCTTTTGTCAGCACATCAGCTATCATGTCTTTTCTCTGACAGTCAGTCAGTCAGTCAGTTGAGTGCCATACGTGATACACGCTTGGGCGATCATGTCTCGACCGAGACATGACTGACTGGGCAGATTATCCTGCAGTAGGTTGCCATTGCTTTCTGCGGTAGACTGGTTGCCGACCAAGGCTATAGAACCCAATCTGTCCTGTTATTTAACTCATAACTGGAAGGAATAGGCGGATTAATACCTTTCCCAGTGGTATTTGCGCGTAAGTGAATGCAAGCCGATCCCCCTCTAGTTTAATAGTCCCCATTTCCACCTGCTCTCGAATGTAGTGAAACTTAATGGCTCGTCCATGATATTGTGAATTTTTTGCCATACATATTGTTGATTGATTGTCCTCGTATACCAGTATCGGTTCAACTGAAGCTCCTATTACATCAACTTGATGACGCTGCACTCATACTGCCTCCTGTGCCGCACTTGTCAATGCCATGTATTCTGCTTCAGCTGTTGATAAATCAACACAGGTTTGCTTCTTACTTCTCTAGCTGACAGCCGCTCCACTTAATTTGAACAAGTATCCGGAGGTTGATCTGCGATCATCTAAATCACCAGCCCAGTCTGCATCTGAGTACCCCAGGAGATTGGTTGCTTTCTCCTTGTCATATAATAAATCTTACCCTCGTATACCGTTTAGGTAACGCAAGATATGTTTTACAGACTTCCAGTGTTCCATTGTAGGCTGGAAGCAGATTCTTGCAACATGTCTGACAGCATAGGCAATGTCAGATCGTGTCCTTGTTGACAGATACAGTAGGCTTCCAACTTCTAATTGATACAACTCTTGGTTGACCAGCTTGCTTTCTTTAGTTGCTTTGGTTAATCTTGCTTCAGCATCAATTCGAGTTGACGTGGGTTTTGAATTTTCCATTTGGAATCTTTTCAAAACTTCTACTGTATATGCCGGTTGTCCAATCCATATTTTTCCTGATTCGGGATAAGTAATCTTAACACCCAAGAAGTGATGTAGTTTCCCCAAGTCCTTGACGTTGAAAATTTTCGATATTGTTTTAACACATTTTTAGATACGCGTCAGAGACTTGCTCGCCAGAATGATATTGTCAACATAAACAGCAGCTTTAATGACTTATCCTCCTGAAGATTGTATGTAGATGCAAGGATCCTTCTCTAATTGCTTGAAGTGCATCTTTTTCAGTTGGCAATCCAGTGATTCATTCCAACATCTTGGCGATTGTTTCAAACCATAGATGCTTCGCTTCAGTTTACAGACAAGATATTCTTTGTTTTTCACTTTAAATCCTTCTGGTTGCTTCATATAAATTTCTTCCTTCAGCTTACCATTTAAAAATGCAGTGGTTATGGCTAATTGATGTAGCCTCAAGTCAAGTTGTGCTGCTAACGCAATAACAGTTGGCACAAATTCAAATCTGACAACTGGGCAGATTCTCAACTGAGAATCTGTCACCAAGGATTATTTCCTCTGCTACATCCAATTTTCTGAAATTAATGAATTTCTTCACATCATAACGCATGTGACATGTTGCTCTAGAGTTTACAATCCAGTTGCTCTTTTTATCATTAGACAACAACGCATGATGTGCAAAAAGTCCAACAACGTAATCGTTAGAATCGCTTGAGTCATTCTACATTTTCTTTCGAATGGTTCCACCTGACACTTCCTTTAGTATCTTCACCAAGCAATCGATAGTCACGCTTAATGTGTCCATTTTTTCCACAGTGATAACACTTGGGTCCCCTTTTGTTGACGTGATGTTTTGACGTCATGGCTTTCAATTCGGCACCATTAATTTCACTTTCTTTAACCTTGGTTTCTTCGTACAGTAATCGTTCAGTCATTAACGCCCATTTGGGGACATCCTGACTTTCATTGAGTGCTGTCACCAACATGTTATAAGAATCTGGGAGAGTAGCTAGGAGATGTACAACTCTATCCGCCTCATCAAGTATTTCCATCATCGTTTTGATGTGTTCGTGAACAGAGTCACCCTCCTTTAATTTAAGGGAAGATAATTTTCTCCTCAACACTAATTTGTTAGCCCACATTTTCTTTTGAAATTGATCAGCCAATTTCTTCCACACAACTGCAGAATCATCAGGGTCCCCAATTAGATACAACCGTGACGGTTCCACTGAGAGCACAATCGTCGCTAAGGCACGATCTCTCCTCGATAAATATTTCGCGTGTGTTGTCGCATTTGTCCTTCTTTCGAGAACAACCTCTGTTTCCTTCACAATGCTCCACAAGTCATCTTTAATCAATGCCATTTTGCACTGTACTTTCCAAGTGGCATAATTTGTACCATTCAGTGGCATGAGGTTACTAAGTTTTGTTTCCATCGCCATTACACGTTATAAAGCGATACAAAACCTCTACCACAACCGAGAATTAAAGATGAACAAAAAAAAAGTTCCCACGTGGCTTATTATCTTCGAGATGTCGTCTGGGCCCATAACCTTTGAACAAAAGGATAAATATAAAGTCAAGAATCAATCAGGTCGAAACATACCTTGTTTTGAATAGACTTGATACTTCAGACTGAAAAACAAATTTAATAAAACTACATAGGCATGTTTTGCTTAACACACGCACGAAGCGAACGCTTTATTTACATCAGGGACTGTTAAAAGAAACAAAAAAACAAGAGGAGATAACATAAACTAAGAGCATATAACTCTTGACAGACTGACAGTCATTGATAATTCAACAACTTTCACTAAATCGCTGAAAAAAAAAAGCATAGTATGAAGAAAAATGCCCCAAACTGAATAAAAACGAAGTTTTTCCATCAAAATGTTTGTCATGTTATGTTATTATTAAGAGGAAAGATCAAGGTATTTTTAATTATTTTTTTAAAGATATTTTAATCCTTTCTAACTAAATTTTGGTAAAAGATCTTTTTTTGATTTTCGTATGCGTTACGAGAGTTTATCATGGCCAATGTAATATTGTATAACTCTGTTTTTTCCGGTGAAAAACACATTTATTTAGAAATTCTTGCAAAAATCATATAAATGTCGGATTTTAATTAAACTTTCAAGACTCATTCACAGATTAATGAAATTAATTTTGAAATCTTATCTTTAAAAAATCTTGATAAAAATATTTTTTTACATTTGTTACCAACCCCTCTCCACGTTACCAACCCCTTTCCACGTAAATTTATGAAATTTGAAGAAATTAAATTTTGTGGGGAAAATTGGTTTTATTAGTTAATTTTCATTGGGGAATGTAAATCATCTATTTTTTTTTTTAACATTTTGCTTTTATATTTTAATCTGGTCCCAATAGTGAAATAAAAAACGCAATAAAACTATGAAATTATTTAATTTGATAATCTTTTAATTGCTTTAATAAATAAGATATGTTAAGGACATTGTAGTCTGAAGAAAAAAAATTCGATTATTAATGAAATTTTAAAAGAATTGTTAACCTTTTTTTATTTTAATAATTTGTAAAGTTTCAAAAATATTTTTAGAATACTTCACAGATTTGTTGGCGTTAGGTTATTAATTTATTAAGTAAAGATTATATTTACTAATCGAAAATTGAAAATTTTAATACAAATCGTCGTGCCTTCTTATTTTTTAAATAATTTTTAATTTATTTTTTGTGTATTTAAATTTTTTCTGTACAGTAATTTCTATGTGTACATTAAAGGGTTATGTTTCACGGTTTCTTTCCATTACAAGAAAAACTTTGCACAATTATGTCACTTGTGATCGCCTTACACTTATCATATTTCGCATCTGTCTGGATGTCATCACATGTTAAATATACGGGGAAAAGGTCAGAAAGATCAATACACTGTGTTTAAGAAATAGCTTTATTCTAAATTCCATGCTATAAATAAGTCATACTTGTGTAAATCAGATTAATTTAACTTTAAATTTGTTGATTTTCCCAAAATAACATGTCATGGTGCTTACTGGAAATAATAAGTTTATTCATTTAGCTTTCAATTAAAACTAAAATACAAGTTTCAAGAGAACTTTTTTATTTTTAAAAATCAAATTTAAAAGTTAGGTATCGAAAATGAATGCCGAAAAATCAACATAGCATGATGTTAAAAGGGCTCAAACTTAATAAAACCAAAGTTTTATTATCAAAATACTTATGTCATTATTAAGAGGAAAGATCAAATTTTGTTGTCATTATCTTACAAAAATTTTGTAATCCTTTCTAGTACGTTCGAAATTTCAGTTAATTTGTTTTCGTCAGCGATTCACGCCATGCTTACGTAATTTTAATATTACTTACTAATAAGGAAAATGTATGCAAGTCGTTTTTTAGCCTTGAAAGACTCATTAATTTGAAAATTCTTGCAAAAAAAAATTGTCTGATTTGAATAAAACTTTCAGAAATTATTCGCAAATGAATGAAATTATTTATGTAGTTATTATTTTTAATCTTTATTCTAATTTTATTCTTGTTAGTTTTTTTTTATTTTTACTTCTGTTACCCCCGCGTTTATAATTAATTGCATGGAACTTCTAGAAAGACATTAGCTATACCATTCTTTTTATTATTAGTTAAATGCAGAACTCTTTGGAGAATGTAAATCATGTCATTTTTTTTTATTTACGAAATAATTTTTCAAAAAATCTGCTTCGAATTGTAAAAAATAAAATAAAATGCATTAAAACTACACCATTTTTTTATTTAGATTAACTTTTTTGGGGGATATCATATTCTGAAGGAGAAAAAATTCGATGAATAATGAATTTTTATAAGAATTGTTTTTATTTTTTCTTTGCTAATTATGACGATTTATAAAGTTTCAAACATCTTTTAAATTTCTTCCAGTTACTTAGTATCTTTGGTTATTAATTTATTAAGTAAACACTTCATTTACAAATCGAAAATTGAAAACCTTCATACAAATCATTTAGAATTAAGATTTTTAAAATAATTTTTTTAAATTTATTTATGTTAAACTGCACATTTTCTTTTACTATGGAAACTTATAAGAGACTTATTAAAAGGTCACATGTTTCGATGGTTGTTCCTCTTACGAAATGTTAAATGTGGTTATGTCAGTTTTTGATCGCCATACTTCCAGTTGTATGAACTGATTTACGGCAGGAGTTATCATCGCAACAACGAGTCAGAGCTTTCTGATTAAAAAATACTTTTATTCTTACTTTCATGCCATAAACAAGTAATATTTATTTCAAATCTGATTAATTTAACTTCAAATTTTCTTTTTTTTTCTAAAAATAACGTGTGAGAAATGTATATTTTATTTTTGCAAAAAAACATTCAAAACCGGAATTAACTTTTATTTACAAATGTGTCGATCGCTCAAAAACTGGCCGAAAAATTAAAATTTCCTTTTTTGAAATCTCAAAATTTTAGATTCCAATATAATCTATAATATAGATTTCAATACAATTTCTGTTTGAAATACACCCGAGTACTTTGCTTACTGGAAATAGTAACTTTAATCATTTAGCTTTCAATTAGGGTATATGATATGAGTGTGTGTATAATAAATATTTATGGGCTCCTGGAGTATTTATCCCGAAAACAATATTGTAAAAATAACACAAGAAACATACAACAATGATTTTTTTTTATATAATCATTTCACCCCGAGCACGGCGGAAATGCCACTGATGTGCAGGGGGCTACATAACTGTAAAAAGATTAATTAGAAAAGAGTGAGGAGTAGAAACTAGTTAGAAAGGAGCAATAGAAAGCTGAGAAAGCAGGTGCGATGACAGATACATAAGTGGAAAGAAAGGGAAGATTATACGGGGGTGGGGAGAGAGCTAGAGTCCAGTGGTTAGTAGATAAGTATTGACTTTGCATTTAAATTTCTGGAGATTGTAGCAGTCAGGAAAGCAAGAATACGGGAGCAAGTTCCACAGGCGGGAAGTGTGAGAGAAGAAGTTGCAGGAGTAGAATTGTCGTCTGCATTTGGCTAACCTGACTGTGAATGGGTGGGACCCAGTTACCAGTCTGGTTGCACGAGTAAACACCTGTTGAGGAGGCACCAGTGACTTAAGTTCGTCCGAGCAGAAGCCATGGAAGTATTTATAGAACAGACAAAGGGAGGCCACATTTCGACGGTGGGGAAGTGGCTGCAGTCGAGCCGCCAGATCAGTACCTATCACATTACAGACTCTCCTTTGGAGCCTATCAAGAACACTGAGGAGAACGGCAGGGGCTCCTGACCATAAATGGCAGCAGTACTCCATGCACGGACGGATAGTTGACTTGTATATATGCAGGATGGATTCAGGCCGAAAAAAACATCCTGGATCGACATAGTGACCCAACCTTCTTAGCAGTAGATTTTGCTATGGATTCAATATAGTGGTTCCATTTGAGGTCTGAGGACAGGGTAAGTCCGAGGAGGCGTAGTGTATTGCTCTCCGGGAGAATCGCTTGCTCCATGCTTATGGGAGGCAGCAGAGGTTGCCTGTCATGGTTGACAGACAACAGCTTGGTCTTAGACGAATTGAAGTTGACAAACCACTTCTTGCCCCAGTTCACCACAGAGTGTAGATCCCGTTCAAGGTCAGCAGCGAGATTATGTCTGTCCGCCACGACAGGTTTCTTACTGGTGCGGGAGTATATTGTAGTGTCATCTGCGTAGATGCCTACTTGGGACTTGATCTCATCTGGGAGGTCGTTGATGAAAATAAGGAAGAGCGTCGGGCCCAGGATAGAGCCCTGTGGGACACCAGCATTCGTGCTGTAGGACGAAGAGGTACGCCCATTCAAAACGACCTTCATTTTGCGGTTATTTAAGAAAGATTGGATTAGGTCAAGCAGGCGACCGGTAATACCGTAACCCCGTAGTTTGCATAGGAGGCCAGAGTGCCAAACCCCGTCGAAAGCCTTGGACATGTCCAGAGCAACAGCGCGAGCCTCGTCAGACTCATCAAGAGCCTGTAGCATGTACTCCGTTACGGTTGTTAGCAGGTCGGCCGTGGACCTGGCAAAGCGGAATCCATATTGTCTGTCAGAGAAGAGTTTGTGGGCAGTGAGATGATGAACTATTTCAGCATTGATTATGGCCTCGAATACTTTCCCGAATATCGGTAGAAGACTGATAGGGCGATAGTTGGATGGGTCCGAGGGTTCACCACAATTCTTAAATACAGGAACGACTGAAGAGAACTTCCAGCATGCAGGAAAGCAGGAAGCAGAAAGGCAGTAGTTAAATAGTTTAGAGAGGACAGGGGAAAGTTCAGGAGCACACCTCTTAAGGACTATCACCAGGATTCCATCGTCTCCACATGCCTTATGGGGGTCGAGTTTTGAAATTACTCGGGATACTACTGTTTGGGTAATATATACGTCGTGCAGTTTGGCCTCAGTTCTAATAGGGAAGTCGGGTGGGTGTACTCCAGATGAGTATATAAAACAAACGGCAATGCGTGTTATTAATAAAAAGAAATTACTTGTGCACACGATTGTAATGACAGAAAAAATAGAACTAGCTATAAGAACGTGCTTGTGTGTGTGAAATACGCGTGTGTGATAGACACGTGTGTGTATGTGCGTGTGTGAGAGAGTTCAAAAGTTTATAGCGGGTATCTCTTCTCTTATTTCATTTGTAGTGAGGGGTAGTAGGATTCCGTAGCATGTTAACGGAATTTGGCCTTGTGGGAAGATAGCCCACTATAATTCATAAATGATTATAAATTCAAGAAAGGCAATTTTGAGTGTAAAATAACATTTACACATATATACATTTCAATTAATGTTTTACAATTAAAACAATACTTGGAATAAAGGTCCAACGAAGTTAGAGAGAGTTCATGGCGGATAATAATGAGCTGAAGGAGATAAAAAAATGTTCAAGGAAGATATAACGCTGAAAGGTAAAAGGCTTGGTAGTATGATTAATGTTCATTATCAAGTTGCTGTTTCTAAGGTCAGTAGGTCAGCAAGTTGGTTTGTGGAATGCCTTAGAAAAGGTCAGTAAGTACTTCGACAACAGGGCAGGAAGAAGGAGGCGAACATAGTAGCCGCTCGATATATATCAAGGAAGAAACTAATTACACTCTTCTCCGCCTGTCTGACGAAGCGTCTATGTCTTCGCTTTTTATATCGGCATTTTGGATCAAAACAGCTAGTTTCGAATTTCACCCTTGTATTTGGTTTCGGGATTCCCATTGGCTGGTAAATAAAATTGGTAATTTGATCTTTGATTAATTTTTATTTTTCAACCGGAACATCTGCGCGAACTCGGATGTGCACGACGATTTTTATTCATTAGCTTTTTAGTTATGAGAGAGCACACATCCGGTTCATCGCTTTTGTTCGGTCGATATCACCACAAGTTAACAGAGAACCAAAAAAGGTAACGCATCTAGTCGGCAGCGTTCTTTATCGACGTCGACTACATCTAGAAACAAGAGTTCCAAATGAGCTAAAAAGCAAAAGCGAGAGTATGATAGGCTTAAAAAGTGCTACCTAACAGGAGTATTCGCAGAGCCGAATGGGATAGCCCATGGACATACGCTTCTACAGTGGATAATGTGCGTCCTGTGACCCTAACGCATGAAAATGAAAAATAAACTCCCTATCTGTCTGTCCCAAGGCCACACCTAAATTCTCCCGTGAAAAACAATATATCGCACACAACCAATCCGTAATAGATATGAGATAGTAAAAGGAAATTATTGTTTGTTGATACTAAGTTGTAGTGAAATGAAGCGCTGTCTGGGTTTATGTATTATTTGGAAGATCACCGGACTTACTTGCTTCCGTTTGTATTTAGAATCACCATAGTTTCAAATGATTAAATAATGCCTTAAGACTTCGTTAAATTCTAGTGATTTTGAACTAGTAAAAGGGTTATTGTGGTAGCACACCAAGAAAAGTTGTTTAAAATGTCGGCTCTTAGTATTTCAAGAAAAGGATTACAGTAATAAAATAATTTATTGAAACCTGAACCTTGCCAGCCTGTGTGCAAGGCTTCTCGACCAAGGAGTGAAGGTGGGGTCAACTGAAGGCAAAGGAAAAAGAAAGACAAACAGAAATGTTTTTCTTCTACAATAAATTGTTTTGATGAATGTAATTTTTTACTCGAGCCATTCAAAATCTGAAATACTTGTGTTGATTGCCAAAATTTGTCGAATAAATAGGAGCTGATATTTGGCTTTAAAAATCTCTGCAGTAAAACCATCGCCAAGGAGCAGAGGGCGAGGTGAGGCGTGATTTTGACACTGTTGATAAAAGGAGTATTCGTTTCGGGGCGATCGTCTGACATCCAGCCCTTCCGTATGCACACTTTCCAGGGACGGAAAAGATTGTCGAGTGCCTTCCTTCCAGAAATCACCATGACCGTTTTCTTACGTACACGTCCGTTCGAGGAAATCCAAGCGGAACGTATGCTGACGAATCTCAATGCTTGGCATTCCCAGACTGCCTTCAGAAGGATGTACGTACCAAGGGAGATTTACCTCCCCAAAGGAAATAAAAAATAATTTCAAACAAAATCCTTTCGTGCAGTGAACGAGAGTGGAAGAACAGAACAAAGAACCAGTAAAGAGAATCGGGTAAATGTTCTAAACACATATTTCAGCTCCCCCTCTTCTTCAAGGAAATATTTCTTCGGGTCTACAGACGCACTGCTTCTTCAACCTTCTTCCGAATCTCCGACCAGTTCATCTCCAACTGCAGGCCAGAACCGAACCAGAGCATCTTGATGGACTCGTTGGTTCAATCGAAGTACCCGGGAAGAGAAGCTCACTTCCACTCATCCAGCAAACAATAAGACTGATCGCGAGTGATTTTGTCCCCACCACCATCTCATACCGGTAAATTTCATTGCTGACATCATTTATTTCTGTGGTGTTCTTTATTAACACAGACATAGCACAGGCGGAATACCTGGCCAAGTTGGTGGCACTAGGCAACAAGATTCTGCGTAGAAATGAATTCGCCTTTTACTTGCACACTAAGGGGGACCCTTAGTGTGCAAGTAAAAGGCGAATTCATTTCTACGCAAGAACGTAAATCATAGGCGAAAGTGGATAACCCTGACGAATGGACCGAGACAAGATGAAAATCATCCGTTTACTTTTACCAACGCCTTCGGCGACTTTTACAAGACGGAACCCAGGAGCGAAATTGTGTTAGATGACAGGTGAACCAATTGAAAGTTGTCCTCAATAGTCCTGCACTTGACGACACAATTCTGGTCGAGAGTAATCAGACTAGGAAAGAACAAGCTGCAAACAGTTATCCAAAAACCTTTACCAAAATCTTCTACTCTGCATAAATTATAGTTAAAAAGGGAAAATTATGTATCTCATCCCCGCTGTTTTTGTTCTTACGTAACAACTTGATGACACTCCTACTGAAGCATGAGGATATATGCCTATTCTTCAACCATTAGGGTATATTCCTGTTCTTCAACCAATGGTTGGACATCAGCAAAGGAACAAACACGTGCAACAGCCCCAATATACCTCGTAGAGAAGACCATATGTACCTGGCTTTTTGTCTCAGCCGACCTACTTCAGCATATCACAGATTTCCTCTTCAGTGATGCCCCATTCACGCCCAGCCGCTTCAACCGTCTCGAGACGGGTATAGTCGTATAAATTTATATCGGACTGAGTCCTGCCTGCTCAGTTCGAAATCAACTTAGCTGGTTAACAGCTCCTAGAAATAAGACCAAAAGGCCTCACAGACGTCTTTGTTTGTAGTCACTCGTCGTCCGTCCGGTGTATCGATCCGACACACTACGCATTTACTCGGCCCTAACTACTTCTACTTCCCCACTATCTCCAGGTTGGATGGCACCCTATAATCTCGATTCGGCTGCCGTTTGCGCTGCTAATCTATCTCGAATGAGCTGGCGGCTATGATCATCTTCAAACATTCACCCACTAATATCGAAACAGTTCGGAACGAAGCTGAAGTCTGTTTTGACAGCTTAATGAAGTTCATTTTAGGAAAATAAATATGAATTCTTTAAATTCGTAGTTTTAAGAGATTGTCATGAAAAGGAAAAGTTCATACAACAGATTAAATGATCTGATATAAAAAATATTCAAAAGATGTTTAAGACAAAGGGTCGTTGGTTTGCATACGTTCAACAATAAACGAAGAGAGATAGTTTGGGACTTGTGCTTATAACTAATATAAACATAAACTGTTCAAAATTAAATTTATCAAAATATCATAAAATTAAATATGTGGAGAGTAAAAAGTTCGAAAATAATATTTAAAACCAAGATTTTCTAAAAAAAAAAAAAAAAAAGAAATGAAATATTTCTAAAATAATTTAATTAATTTGTGAATAAGTGCTGACAGTTTCAATATAATCTGACAATTACTGGATTTTCGCAAGAACTTCCAAATCAATGTGATTTGCACCGCAGAAAGTCGCTAAAATTTCCCATGTTAATTTATGCGGGTATGAACAATTTTATGGAGATTTTTATACTCCTGGTTCATTTGACTCGCAAGCAATTTTGGCGATTTTGCGTGAGTCAAATCTCGCGTTGCCTATAATTATCGTCAGGAGGCAGTATAGCGGTTGCTATGTATTTTTCTTATCCACATTCGAGCCATGTAATTTACTCGTCTGCGATTGGCTTATAAATAACTACTGTTATTGTATAGGACAATTTAACAAGCGCAGTCGCTTTAGCCTTTCACCTCAGAAGCAACTTTCACGTGTGTTCTGTTGATTGGTTAATTTTTAAGCCAATCACAGATTTTTCTTGTATAAACAAAGTTTCTCCCACGCTTGCTCGTTTTTTTTTTTTTTTTTTTTTTTTTTTTTAATCATCTCACCCCAAGCAAGGCATTCCACTGCCACTATTGCGCATGGGGCTACATAGGGGAAGGTAAAGAGAAGGAGTGGATAGACATACGGAATGTCAGGAGAAAGGTGATAGATGAGTAAGGATAGCGAGGATGAGTGTCGGGCAGATGGGAAGAGTGCTTGATAGAATGGGAGCAGGTTAGTGTGTTAGGAGGTGTCTATTGACCTTACATTTAAACTCCTGGAGATTGTAGCCGTCGGGGAAGCAATCGTTTGGAAGAGAATTCCACAGTCGGGAAGTGCGAGGAAAGAAACTGTTGGAGTAGAAGTTACGGCTGCATTTTATCGGTTTCACTGTAAAAGGGTGTGATCTAGTTGCTAATCTAGTATCTCGTGCAAATTCGTATTTAGGAGGCACCAGTGATCTAAGTTCATCGGAGCAGAAGCCGTGAAAGTATTTATAGAAGAGACACAGCGAAGCCACGTCTCGCCGGTGGGAGAGAGACTGCAGGCGGTCTGCCAAGTCGGTATCTATCACATTACAGACCCTCCTCTGAACCTTATCGAGAAGCCCGAGGAGAACAGCAGGGGCACCCGACCAGATATGGCAGCAGTATTCAATGCACGGGCGGATGGTAGATTTGTAAATGTGCAGGATAGATTTAGACGGAAAAAACTTCCGGGCCCTACACAGAGAACCGACTTTCATAGCAGCGGATTTAGCAATGGATTCGATATAGTCATTCCATTTGAGGTCCGCTGAAAGTGTGAGACCAAGGAGGCGTAGTGTTTTACTCTCTGGGAGGCAAGCTTGGTCCATGCTAATGGGAGGTAGGTGAGATTGTCGATGATGGTTAATTGACAGTAGCTTCGTTTTAGAAGCATTAAAATTTACTAGCCATTTCTTACCCCAGTCCAATATGGATTGGAGGTCTTTTTCAATCTCGGCTGCCAGTTTAGCTTTGACGCCTACACCAGATTTTTGTTGGAGGCGAGAGTAAACTGTCGTGTCATCGGCGTACAAACCTATTTGGGTTCTTATGGAATCAGGGAGATCATTAATATATATCAGGAAGAGTGTAGGACCTAAGATGGAGCCTTGGGGGACACCTGCGTTTGTATGGTAGTTCTGAGAGGCATGTCCGTTTAATACCACTTTCATTGTGCGGTTAGAGAGGAAGGACTGGATTAGTTCAAACAAATGTCCAGTTATACCATAGCTCCGCAGTTTACATAGAAGGCCAGCATGCCAAACTCTGTCGAACGCCTTAGATATATCCAATGCAACGGTTCGAGCTTCGCCATTCCTGTCGAGTGCCTGGTATATGTACTCGGTGATGGTCGTTAGCATATCAGCAGTAGACCTGGTGAAGCGGAAACCATATTGCTTGTCCGAGAGGAGCCTGTGTGCTGTGAGATGCTGAACCACCTCGGCGTTGATAATGGCTTCGAACACTTTGCCAAAGATCGGAAGAAGGCTGATAGGGCGGTAATTTGCAGGGTCAGAGGGTTCTCCAGTGTTTTTAAATATAGGAACTATAGAGGAAGATTTCCAACAGGCAGGAAAGCAGGAAGCAGATAGGCAGAGGTTGTAGAGCTTAGAAAGGATAGAGGATAGTTCAGGGACACATTTCTTTAAGACTATGGTTGGGATTCCGTCACCACCGCTCGCTTTGTGAGGGTCAAGTTTTAAGATTATCTTAGAGACAAGCGAAGGTGTAATGTGCACATCATTCAGTTGTGCCTCGGTTCTAGGTGAGAAGTCGGGTGTAAAAACTCCAGACGAGTCCAGACTCGAATTGTTCGAGAATCTGCGGGCAAAACATTCAGCCTTATCTGCTGGGGAGGTGAGGACCTCAAATTTGTTGATTAGCGGGGGTATTGTGGACTTGCTCTTGTTAAGTACTCTTTTACAGAGTCGCCAGTAGTCTTTAGAGCCGAATTTAGAGCATGCTATGCGTTGCTTCATTCTGGCAGCAAACAACATCTTAGCTTCGTTAAGTATCCTTTTACACTTATTACGAGCTGAAGTGAAAAGGCGCCTGTTTTGTTCCGACGCATAGTTACGATAGAGTCGGAAGAAATGATTCCGGTGGGCAATGGCAGCCGAACAAGCGGGTGAGAACCATGGAGACGAATGAGATTTAAGCTGGAATTTCCTAGCAGGGATGAAGGCATCGATGCCAGCCTTAACCCAGGAGGAGACCTCGGATGCACATTCTTCGATGGGAAGACTAAAGACGTTGTTCCAAGGGATGTCACAGAGGAAGTCTCGGAACGAATCCCAGTCTGCTCGTTGATAGCAGTATGATATTCTACTTGTCTGTGTTTCATGGGTCGGGCGGGAGTGGAGTGAAATATTGACAGACACTACAGTGTGGTCAGAGTTTCCAAGTGGGCAGAGTTGTCTGGTAGTGCAAGAGTCTGGGATGGAAGTGAAGCAGAGGTCTAGAAGTGAGTTCCTTCCGTTAGGTTTGTCGGAGAAACGCGTGGGGAAGTCCACTACTTGCGTAAGGGATTGGGTGATTGAAAAGTTCATGGTGTGGACACCAGCAGGGTCAGTGACTGCGTTCTTCAGCCACTTGGTGTGGTGGGCGTTAAAGTCACCAAACACGAATACATGGGCAGAGGGATGGGTAGAAATGGCTTTGTCAATATTGTCAGAAATGATGTCAAGTAACGAACAGTCAGGGGAGGAAGGAGAGCGGTAGAGAAAGAAGAGATAGCTAATCGAGCTGAGAAGTGAGAGGCGGAAGCACATGAAAGAATGATCTGGGGATTCAAAAGATGACACCCTAGCTAAGGGAAGGTGTTCGCTGACATATACACCAAGCCCATGCATATGAACATTGGAGTCCTTCCTGAAGAGGGGAAGGTAGCCAGGAACGCAGAACTCAGATGAGGGGATAAAAGGGTTAAGATTAGTTTCACACGCTAATATATCAGGTGAGTTATTATGGAGGAAAGAATCTACGCTGGGGAAGTTGGTGCGGATGCCGCGTATGTTAGTGAAAGAGA
The DNA here is from genome assembly GCA_037127315.1 of Ascarosepion bandense. Taxonomy (NCBI): domain Eukaryota; kingdom Metazoa; phylum Mollusca; class Cephalopoda; order Sepiida; family Sepiidae; genus Ascarosepion; species Ascarosepion bandense. The sequence goes on from JBBBDQ010001829.1 coordinate 1,102,364, forward strand.
TGCAGACAGGTTTGGGCGTTTTCAAATGAGCTGGTTTAGTTTTGTTATTATGTTTGCTTTTTTCCATAGTAATTCAGTTAAGGAGTGGTCTTAGAATAGAATCAGTCGGTCAATCATTTGCAACTTGTGAAGGATGGAGACTGGCGCGGCCTACAACATAATGTGGCCTCGGGGTTGCCCACCGAACGTTCATGCAGGGACGCCCGTCCATGCGCGATATGGCACTACAAGAACCCCGGTATTATTCAACTGTTGATCAGAGCAGCCTCTCAAGACGCTACGCAAGAGTTCGGGCTCCTAACTACCAGTCGGAAGCAGCAACCAGGAAACTGCCAACCCGGTACCCTCAGAATGTAAAGACGTTGCCACCATACTCCGTAACTGCAAAGAGCTTCCAGCTGAACTAACACCAAGACCAGAGAAAGGGGATGAACCGGGAACCCCTTCCTAAACAAGAAACAAGGTGATCACCTCTAAACTCATTCAAAAGAAGGGGGTGGAGTGTGAGACCGGGCGATAGTAGAAACTATCTACTCCAATTAAAAAAAAAGAAAAAAAAAGAAAGTGACTGAGGCTTACAAAGTTTTAACTTAGTAAAAGTCGAAAATACCCTTGAATAGCAAAATTATTTACAAAAATTAAGTGACGAAAAAAAAAATCAAAGACGACCAAAAGACGAAAAAAATAAATAAATAAATAAATAAAATAAAATAATTTCCAAGAAATTTCACAAAAACAGACTGAAAAATGGACTGAATCCCGGTTGACTTACCACAAGCAGCTAACACTGTAAAGTTGATTTAATTCAATTTATGAAGACAAAAAATAGAAATTAAACCGTTTTTTAGAATATGGTCGGTTAATATTTGCTTGCGTTCCTTCGCAAACCGTTAAGAATTCAATCTCTCGAAGACAAAAATTTAAATCTTCTACAAGACAAAACTAATGGAAATAATTGAACCATGATGCTATTTATCATTAATTCGAAAATACCAACTGAATAGCAAAATTATTTACACAAAATTAAGTGACGAAAAAAAAAATCAAAGACGACCAAAAGACGAAAAAAATAAATAAATAAATAAATAAAATAAAATAATTTCCAAGAAATTTCACAAAAACAGACTGAAAAATGGACTGAATCCGGTTGACTTACCACAAGCAGCTAACATAGCAAGATTGATTTAATTCAATTTATGAGAACAGAAACTAGAAATTAAACCGTTTTTTACAGAATATAGTCGAAAAATTTATATTTGCTTGCCGTTCGCTTGCCAAAACCAGTAAGAATTCAATCTCTCGAAGACAGAAATTTAAATCTTCTACAAGACAAAACTAATGGAAATAATTGAACGCAGTGCTATTTATCATTAGTCGAAAATACCCTTGAATAGCAAAAATTATTTAAAAATTAAGTGACGAAAAATCAAAGACGACCAAAAAGACGAAAAAATAAATAAATAAATAAATAAAATAAAATAATTTCCAAGAAATTTCACAAAAACAGACTGAAAAAGGAAATGGACTGAATCGGTTGACTTACACAAGCAATAACACAACAGAGTTGATTTAATTCAATTTATAGAATAAAAATAGAAATTAAACCGTTTTTTACAGAATATTAATTGAGTTATGTTGCTTTGCGTTCCTTTAAACCGTTAGAGAATTCAATCTCGAAGACGAAATTTTAAATCTTCTACAAGATAAACTAATGGAAAAATAGATTGGAACCATGATGCTATTTATCTGGTAGTCGAAAATACCAGCAGATAGCAAAATTATTTACAAAAAATTAAGTGACGAAAAAAAATCAAAGACGACCAAAAAAAGACGAAAAAAAATAAATAAATAAATAAATAAAATAAAATAATTTCCCAAGAAATTTCACAAAAACAGACTAGAAAAATGGACTGAATCCCGGTTGACACCACAAGCAGCTAACACTGCCAAAGTTGATTTAATTCAATTTATGAAGACAAAAATAGAAATTAAACCGTTTTTTACAGAATATGGTCGAGTTATGTTGCTTGCGTTGGCGCACCAAACCGTTAAAATTCAATCTCTCGAAGACAGAAATTTAAATCTTCTACAAGACAAAACTAATGAAATAATTGAACCATGATGCTGTTATCATTAATTAGAAAATACCCTTGAATAACAAAATTATTTACAAAAATTAGTGACGAAAAAAAATCAAAGACGACCAAAAGACGAAAAAAATAAATAAATAAATAAATAAATAAAAAAATAGAAATAATTTCCAAGAAATTTCACAAAAAGCTGAGGCTGAAAAATGGACTGAATACGGTTGACTTACCACAAGCGGCTAACACTGTAAAGTTGATTTAATTCAATTTATGAAAACAAAAATGAAATTAAACCGTTTTTTACAGAATATGGTCGAGTTATGTTGCTTTGCGTTCGCTTGCCAAACCGTTAAGAATTCAATCTCTCGAAGACAGAAATTTCAAATCTTCTACAAGGGCCAAACTAATGGAAATAATTGAACCATAGGTGCTATTTATCATTAGTCAGAAATACTTGAATAAGCAAAATTATTTACAAAAATTAAATGACGAAAAAAAAAAAATCAAAGACGACCAAAAATTGAAAAAAAAAAATAAATAAATAAATAAAATAAAATAAAATAATTTCCAAGGGAAATTTCACAAAAACAGACTGAAAAATGGACCAGTCCAAGTTGTTTCACAAGCAGCTAACACTGTAAAGTTGATTTAATTCAATTTATGAAGACAAAAATAGAAATAAACCGTTTTTTTACAGAATATAGTCGAGTTATGTTGCTTTACGTTCTTCTCAAACCGTTAAAATTCAATCTCGAAGACAGAAATTTAAATCTTCTACAAGACAAAACTAATGGAAATAATTGAACCATGATGCTATTTATCATTAGTCGAAAAATACCCTTGAATAGCAAAATTATTTAAAAAGTCAAGTGACGAAAAAAAAAAATCAAGAAATGACAAAAGACGAAAAAATAAATAAATAAATAAATAAAATAAAATAATTTCAGAAATTTCACAAAAAACAGACTGAAAATGGACTGAATCCCGGTTGACTTACCACAAACGGCTAACACTGTAAAGTTGATTTAATTCAATTTATGAGGAGAATAAAAATAGAAATTAAACCGTTTTTTACAGAATATAGTCGAGTTATATTTGCTTGCGTTTAACACCAAACCGTTAAAATTCGAAATCTACAAAGACGAAATTTAAATCTTCTACAAAGTTCGAAAAACTAATGGAAATAATTGAACCATGATGCTATTTATCATTAGTCGAAAATACCATGAATAGCAAAATTATTTACAAGAATTAAGTGACGAAAAAAAAATCAAAGACGACCAAAAGACGAAAAAAAATAAATAAATAAATAAATAAAATAAAATAATTTCGAAAATTTTAAAAACAGACTGAAAAATGGTTCGAATCCCCGGTTGACTTACCACAAGCAGCTAACACATAAAGTTGATTTAATTCAATTTATGAAAACAAAAATAGAAATTAAAACGTTTTTTTTACAGAATATAGTCGATTATGTGCGTTCGCTTGCCAAACCGTTAAAATTAAATCTCTCGAAGACAAGAAATTTAAATCTTCTGAGACAAAACTAATGGAAATAATTAGACCATGATCTGTTATCATTGGTGAAAATACCTTGAATAGCAAAATTATTTTACAAAAATTAAGTGACGAAAAAAAATCAAGAATGACCAAAGACGAAAAAATAAATAAATAAATAAATAAATGTCTGAAATAATTTCCAAGAAATTTCACAAAAACAGACTACAGAAAAATGGACTGAATCCCGGTTGACTTACCACAAGCAGCTAACACTGTAAGAGTTGATTTAATTCAATTTATGAAAACAAAATAGAAATTAAACCGTTTTTTTACAGAATATAGATCGAGTTGGCAAACTGGCATTCGCTTGCCAAACCGTTAAGAATTCAATCTCTCGAAGACAGAAATTTAAATCTTCTACAAAGACAAAACTAATGGAAATAATTCGAACCATGAGTATATTTATCATTAGTCGAAAATACCCTTGAATAGCAAAATTATTTACAAAATTAGTGACGAAAAAAAGTAGAAATGACAAAAGACGAAAAAATAAATAAATAAATAAATAAAATAAAATAATTTCCAAGAAATTTCACAAAAACAGACTGAAAAATGGACTGAATCCCGGTTGACTTACCACAGAAAAACGTAACACTGTAAAGTTGATTTAATTCAATTTATGAAGACAAAAAAATAGAAATTAAACCGTTTTTACAGAATATAGTCGAGTTGTGACTGCTTGCGTTCGCTTGCCAAACCGTTAAAATTTAAATCTCTGAACAAATTTAAATCTTCTACAAGACAAAACTAATGGAAATAATTGAACCATGATGCTATTTATCATTGGTATTCGAAAATACTACATGAATAGCAAAATTGTTACAAAAATTAAGTGACGAAAAAAAAAAATCCAAAAGGCAGCAAAAGACGAAAAAATAAATAAATAAATAAATAAATAAAATAATTTCCAAGAAATTTCACAAAAACAGACTGAAAAATGGACTGAATCCCGATTTGACTTACCACAAGCAGCTAACACTGTCGGATTGATTTAATTCAATTTATGAAGACAAAAATAGGAGTAAACCGTTTTTTACAGAATATAGTCAACGAGTTATGTTGCTTGCGTTCGCACTCAAACCGTTAAGAATTCAATCTCTCGAAGATGAAAATTTAAATCTTCTACAAGACAAAACTAATGAAATAATTGAACCATGATGCTATTTATCATTAGTCGAAAATACCCTTGAATAGCAAAATTATTTACACAAATTAAGTGACGAAAAAAAAATCAAAGACGACCAAAAAGACGAAAAGAATAAATAAATAAATAAATAAAATAAAATAATTTCCAAGAAATTTCACAAAAACAGACTGAAAAATGGACTGAATCCCGGTTGACTTACCACAAGCAGCTAACACTGTAAAGTTGATTTAATTCAATTTATGAAGACAAAAATAGAAATTAAACCGTTTTTTACAGAATATAGTCGAGTTATGTTGCTTGCGTTCGCTTGCCAAACCGTTAAGGAATTCAATCTCTCGAAGACAGAAATTTAAATCTTCTACAAGACAAAACTAATGGAAATAATTGAACCATGATGCTATTTTAGTCGAAAATACCCTTGAATAGCAAAATTATTTACAAAATTAAGTGACGAAAAAAATCAAAGACGACCAAAAGACGAAAAAAATAAATAAATAAATAAATAAAATAAAATAATTTCCAAGAAATTTCACAAAAACAGACTGAAAAATGGACTGAATCCCGGTTGACTTACCACAAGCAGCTAACACTGTAAAGTTGATTTAATTCAATTTATGAAGACAAAAATAGAAATTAAACCGTTTTTTACAGAATATAGTCGAGTTATGTTGCTTGCGTTCGCTTGCCAAACCGTTAAGAATTCAATCTCTCGAAGACAGAAATTTAAATCTTCTACAAGACAAAACTAATGGAAATAATTGAACCATGATGCTATTTATCATTAGTCGAAAATACCCTTGAATAGCAAAATTATTTACAAAAATTAAGTGACGAAAAAAAAATCAAAGACGACCAAAAGACGAAAAAAATAAATAAATAAATAAATAAAATAAAATAATTTCCAAGAAATTTCACAAAAACAGACTGAAAAATGGACTGAATCCCGTTGACTTACCACAAGCAGCTAACACTGTAAAGTTGATTTAATTCAATTTATGAAGACAAAAATAGAAATTAAACCGTTTTTTACAGAATATAGCCGAGTTATGTTGCTTGCGTTCGCTTGCCAAACCGTTAAGAATTCAATCTCTCGAAGACAGAAATTTAAATCTTCTACAAGACAAAAACTAATGGAAATAATTGAACCATGATGCTATTTATCATTAGTCGAAAATACCCTTGAATAGCAAAAATTATTTACAAAAATTAAGTGACGAAAAAAAATCAAAGACGACCAAAAGACGAAAAAAATAAATAAATAAATAAATAAATAAAATAAAATAATTTCCAAGAAATTTCACAAAAAAAACAGACTGAAAAATGGACTGAATCCCCCGGTTGACTTACCACAAGCAGCTAACACTGTAAAGTTGATTTAATTCAATTTATGAAAACAAAAATAGAAATTAAACCGTTTTTTACAGAATATAGTCGAGTTATGTTGCTTGCGTTCGCTTGCCAAACCGTTAAGAATTCAATCTCTCGAAGACAGAAATTTAAATCTTCACAAGACAAAACTAATGGAAATAATTGAACCATGATGCTATTTATCATTAGTCGAAAATACCCTTGAATAGCAAAATTATTTACAAAAATTAAATGACGAAAAAAAAAATCAAAGACGACCAAAAAAAGACGAAAAAAATAAATAAATAAATAAATAAAATAAAATAATTTCCAAGAAATTTCACAAAAACAGACTGAAAAATGGACTGAATCCCGGTTGACTTACCACAAGCAGCTAACACTGTAAAGTTGATTTAATTCAATTTATGAAGACAAAAATAGAAATTAAACCGTTTTTTACAGAATATAGTCGAGTTATGTTGCTTGCGTTCGCTTGCCAAACCGTTAAGAATTCAATCTCTCGAAGACAGAAATTTAAATCTTCATAAGACAAAACTAATGGAAATAATTGAACCATGATGCTATTTATCATTAGTCGAAAATACCCTTGAATAGCAAAATTATTTACAAAAATTAAGTGACGAAAAAAAAAATCAAAGACGACCAAAAGATGAAAAAAATAAATAAATAAATAAATAAAATAAAATAATTTCCAAGAAATTTCACAAAAACAGACTGAAAATGGACTGAATCCCGGTTGACTTACCACAAGCAGCTAACACTGTAAAGTTGATTTAATTCAATTTATGAAGACAAAAATAGAAATTAAACCGTTTTTTACAGAATATAGTCGAGTTATGTTGCTTGCGTTCGCTTGCCAAACCGTTAAGAATTCAATCTCTCGAAGACAGAAATTTAAATCTTCTACAAGACAAAACTAATGGAAATAATTGAACCATGATGCTATTTATCATTAGTCGAAAATACCCTTGAATAGCAAAATTATTTACAAAAAAAATTAAGACGAAAAAAAAATCAAAGACGACCAAAAGACGAAAAAAATAAATAAATAAATAAATAAAATAAAATAATTTCAAGAAATTTCACAAAACAGACTGAAAAATGGACTGAATCCCGGTTGACTTACCACAAGCAGCTAAACACTGTAAAGTTGATTTAATTCAATTTATGAAACAAAAATAGAAATTAAACCGTTTTTTACAGAATATAGTCGAGTTATGTTGCTTGCGTTCGCTTGCCAAACCGTTAAGAATTCAATCTCTCGAAGACAGAAATTTAAATCTTCTACAAGACAAAACTAATGGAAATAATTGAACCATGATGCTATTTATCATTAGTCGAAAATACCCTTGAATAGCAAAATTATTTACAAAAAATTAAGTGACGAAAAAAATCAAAGACGACCAAAAGACGAAAAAAATAAATAAATAAATAAATAAATAAAATAAAATAATTTCCAAGAAATTTCACAAAAACAGACTGAAAAATGGACTTCGAATCCCGGTTGACTTACCACAAGCAGCTAACACTGTAAAGTTGATTTAATTCAATTTATGAAAACAAAAATAGAAATTAAACCGTTTTTTACAGAATATAGTCGAGTTATGTTGTTGCGTTCGCTTGCCAAACCGTTAAGGTCTAATCTCTCGAAGACAGAAATTTAAATCTTCTACAAGACAAAACTAATGGAAATAATTGAACCATGATGCTATTTATCATTAGTCGAAAATACCCTTGAATAGCAAAATTATTTACAAAAATTAAGTGACGAAAAAAAAATCAAAGACGACCAAAAGACGAAAAAAATAAATAAATAAATAAATAAAATAAAATAATTTCCAAGAAATTTCACAAAAACAGACTGAAAAATGGACTGAATCCCGCCGATTTCAATAAGCAGCTAACACTGTAAGTTGATTTAATTCAATTTATGAAGACAAAAATAGAAATTAAACCGTTTTTTACAGAATATAGTCGAGTTATGTTGCTTGCGTTCGCTTGCCAAACCGTTAAGAATTCAATCTCTCGAAGACAGAAATTTAAATCTTCTACAAGACAAAACTAATGGAAATAATTGAACCATGATGCTATTTATCATTAGTCGAAAATACCCTTGAATAGCAAAAATTATTTACAAAAATTAAGTGACGAAAAAAAAATCAAAGACGACCAAAAGACGCAAAAAAAATAAATAAATAAATAAATAAAATAAAATAATTTCCAAGAAATTTCACAAAAACAGACTGAAAATGGACTGAATCCCGGTTGACTTACCATAAGCAGCTAACACTGTAAAGTTGATTTAATTCAATTTATGAAGACAAAATAGAAATTAAACCGTTTTTTACAGAATATAGTCGAGTTATGTTGCTTGCGTTCGCTTGCCAAACCGTTAAGAATTGAATTTCTCGAAGACAGAAATTTAAATTTACAAGACAAAACTAATGGAAATAATTGAACCATGATGCTATTTATCATTAGTCGAAAATACCCTCTTGAATAGCAAAATTATTTACACAAATTAAGTGACGAAAAAAAAATCAAAGACGACCAAAAGACGAAAAAAAATAAATAAATAAATAAATAAAATAAAATAATTTCCAAGAAATTTCACAAAAACAGACTGAAAAATGGACTGAATCCCGGTTGACTTACCACAGCAGCTAACACTGTAAAGTTGATTTAATTCAATTTATGAAACAAAAATAGAAATTAACCGTTTTTTACAGAATATAGTCGAGTTATGTTGCTTGCGCCCGCTTGCCAAACCGTTAAGAATTCAATCTCTCGAAGACAGAAATTTAAATCTTCTACAAGACAAAACTAATGGAAAAAATAATTGAACCATGATGCTATTTATCATTAGTCGAAAATACTCCTTGAATAGCAAAATTATTTACAAAAATTAAGTGACGAAAAAAAAATCAAAGACGACCAAAAGACGAAAAAAATAAATAAATAAATAAATAAAATAAAATAATTTCCAAGAAATTTCACAAAACAGACTGAAAAATGGACTGAATCCCGGTTGACTTACTACGGGCAGCTAACACTGTAAAGTTGATTTAATTCAATTTATGAAGACAAAAATAGAAATTAAACCGTTTTTACAGAATATAGTCGAGTTATGTTGCTTGCGTTCGCTTGCCAAACCGTTAAGAATTCAATCTCTCGAAGACAGAAATTTAAATCTTCTACAAGACAAAACTAATGGAAATAATTGAACCATGATGCTATTTATCATTAGTCGAAAATACCCTTGAATAGCAAAATTATTTACACAAATTAAGTGACGAAAAAAAATCAAAGACGACCAAAAGACGAAAAATAAATAAATAAAATAAAATAATTTCCAAGAAATTTCACAAACAGACTGAAAAATGGACTGAATCCCGGTTGACTTACCACAAGCAGCTAACACTGTAAAGTTGATTTAATTCAATTTATGAAGACAAAAATAGAAATTAAACCGTTTTTTACAGAATATAGTCGAGTTATGTTGCTTGCGTTCGCTTGCCAAACCGTTAAGAATTCAATCTCTCGAAGACAGAAATTTAAATCTTCTACAAGACAAAACTAATGGAATAATTGAACCATTTTTTGATTCGTTTGAGCCATTTTCTACACATAAATAGACTGGTTTTCGCAAAGCTTAATCAGTAGACCCCACAGGCTGCCTAAGACTACTACACCACATGTAAGTCTCTCTACACATCCATCGTCTAACACACACACAGACACAGAACTTTGTCTTCTGTCTGAAACAATTTCATCAAGAACTTTTGATCTTTAAACTCTTGACCAAAATCTGTACCATTTACAATTACATTCCAAATAATTGTATTTTATTTCTTCTTACATGAAAATCTTAAAACTGTTACAAACTCTTTTTTCAGCTCAAGAAAAAACTTCATCTTACTTTGTTCTATGAACAGATAAAGGAGAACAACTCTTTCCTCTTTACTTTACTTTACTTTAACTTACTGTATGTAACTGATACTACATGTCTTGTTGTTTGTTGAATATATTTTAATTTATTGGTTACAAATTGGAGTTGTTGTTTTTATTATTTCTTGTTGGACGAATCGTAATATAAATCGTTAGAGGACCAAAAATCCTCTACAGCAGTAATTCAAAACCTCGCCTCCTGTGATTTATGATCAGGGTCCAGTAATCCAACAAATACCCTCACTTCTAGATTTCTCTTATGAAATCTAATATGTGAGATTACATTTTGTTGTTAAAGGTATTGAAAGTTTAGGTGAAGGCATGTTGTCTATTGGTTTGCTTTGGTTTGTGTTAGGTGTTTATGTCATTTTTTTCAATGAAAACAGGTTTTAAACGAATAATTGAGATAGTGTCTTTCTTTTCCTTTTTTGAATTGTAAAATAGATTTCATGTTCCATCATCTTATGTGAACCTGGATAATTTTGGAATTATTGTTTATTAACCATGTCATTGCTGAGAAAAAATATTCTCATAATTATGTAGATCTGCAGGTATAAATGTTTTCCGTGTTTGTAGGTGACGTACTTACATAGCAGCGGCAGCGAAAATAAATTTCGCTTTAAAAATCACCGAAAAAAGGGATGGATTCTTTTAACTCTTACGCCACCTGTAATTATAAGACAATGACTGACTGGGCAGAATATTTTCACGCAGTAGGTTGCCATTATTTTCTGTGGTAGACTAGTTGCCAACCAAGGCTATAGAACCCAATCTGTCCTGCCATTTAACTCATAGCTGGAGGGAGGAGAGATGGATTAATATCTTGTGCCTAAATGAATGCAAATAATACAACTGGACTCTTCGATTTCTCCTGAACCGATATCCACTGCACCAGAAAACAGATGTAATATTTTTTTTTCTAAAGATTTTCTAAAAAAGAAAAAAATTTAAAAAATAATTTCATTCATTTGTGATAAAGTCACGAAATTTTCATTAAAAACCAACTGTTATCTGATTTTTGCAATAATTCCCAAATCAGTATGTTTTACACTAAAATGTTTCATACTAGAGAAACAAGATGCTTAAAATAAAAAATGAACTGAAGACACACGTAACTGTACACACAGGCGTATGTGTATGGGCACAGTCGCAGAAGTAGCATGAGTGATGATTAAGTCACCGTCCCATATGTATGCGTGTGCGTTTGTGAGGGTAAGAGATTAACATTTAATTATTCGAGATAGTTTCTACTGTTGTTTTACTCATCATTGTGACCTTTTGTCACATTCTGATGTAGGCGAGTGGATAAATATCTACACATCTCTGTCACTTTGCTCAACAGTAATCGCGCAGTTTGAAATAAAATATTTTATCAAAATTTAAAGAAGGAAATTCCAGTAATTTCCTTCTTAAGTTTTAAATTTATCTTTAAATAAATCTTTAAAAAAATATTTAATAAAAAACAATATATGTAAATAGAAAATATTCGGAACGCAAACGAACGAGGCACGACGCTCTCTACAAGCATCAAACATTTTTAAAACGTTATTTGAAAAGATTTCCCATTCATATTCTATTTTCAGTCTATATCTCAAAACTAAATATCCGTTAAACTTTTTTCTAAAAGTTCCATAGCGTTATCTTTTGCGTTAGCAGCGTTTCTCCATCTATAATTTTCACTCTAAATCTCCGTAGAGTCGTCGTTTAATAAAAGTAAGAAAAATTGTGGCAGTACAAAGAGAAAAAACACTCGTTTGAAATCAAATAATTTACTATTACTACAACGGTTTATTGACGTTAGGACATCTTTCAAATCTCATTCGGATTCCAACTGAAAAAATGATGCTCTACAAAAAGGAAATAGTTTTTATTCTATTGTTTCTTTCTCTTTTTCCCTTGGAAATAAGATCATCAGAAGGTTGTAAGTAAACTTTTTTTTTTACTTTTTGTTTTTTATTGCTAGGTACCGCTAAACGTAAAATAAAATAGAAAAACGCATTTTAGATACTTTATATGCCTTCTTTAAATTTAAATTTCTGTTCTATTTGAACGATAATAACCTAAAGATAATTCAAATTAAAATAGGAATTAATTTCTGTATATAACTTTTTAAAAAAAATTTTAAAACATCGGCTCGTTTTTTCGTCACTCATCAAACAGCCATTGTTTACGAAAAAATTAAATTAAAAAAATTGAAAATTCCCTTTAAAATCCTGTATTTGTTCTAGAGATGTTTAAGTATTTTCTTATTTTTTTAAGATTACTTGGTGTAATTACAGCTCGTAAAAGACTAATGCGGCAGGGACCCGTTGGGGATACCCAAAGAAAACACAAACACAAATTAAAGGCTTTTACATTTTTACATTGTTCGGACTGTTATCCACATCTTTAATGCCATGTTGCGGTCGTTGTACGCTCCGGCCTTATTCAGGTGCTAGGAAATTCAAAGACACATGACTCAGTGGATAAAAGCTTTGGTAACATCCAATGACTTGCTCCAAAGAGTTATTAGTTCAATATCTGACATCACACATGGAATGAGAATGATATATCCCACTGATCGAAATAAAGGGTTCCTAGCACTTGAAGAAGGCCGGAGCGTACAACGGTTGAAACGTCGCAATAAAAATGAGGACAACAGTCCGAACCATGTAAATAATACTACATCGCCTCAGAAATATAGACTAATACAAGTTTAAGGGTTTATTAGAAAGGAATATCCGGTTCCGGCAGTCATTTGTGGTCATGCGAGAATGGACGGAACGGAAATTTGTGGATGAGGAGATCTTCTTGTGAGGGCTTCGAAAGGAGACACCTTGATTGCACTGTACTAGCGGAGAAAATGAGGTAACTGCGTTTTCCACTTCTGACCCTCTAGGTTAGGTTTAGGTTAGGTAGGTTAGCACTTCTAGGCCTCGGGGCCTCTCGTGTGTCCCTTTTTAAATCCCCTCTCCCCTCTCTTAGCGTTGTGGCATGGCCGAGATGGAGAGAAAATAAATTATTTCCATCTCTAATCAAGCTCATATTTTAATTTTAATAGTGTCTTATCCTTTTCAATTTCAATTTCAAGATATTCCATTCTACTGACCACACTAATAAGAATTTATTCACTATGTCTAACTATTCTAGAACACGTAACAACGAATTAAAAATAATAACCCAGCACAGTAGAACTAATATTAGACAAAACTTTTTTTGTAACAGAGTCACAAAGTATTGGAATGCACTACCATCACACATAAAATTGGCAAAAACTCTTACGGAATTTTTAAATTCCGTAAGAGTTTTTGCCAATTTTATGTGTGATGGTAGTGCATTCCAATACTTTGTGACTCTGTTACAAAAAAAGTTTTGTCTAATATTAGTTCTACTGTGCTGGGTTATTATTTTTAATTCGTTGTTACGTGTTCTAGAATAGTTAGACATAGTGAATAAATTCTTATTAGTGTGGTCAGTAGAATGGAATATCTTGAAAACATTTATCAAGTCCCCCCTCAGTCTTCTATATTTCAGTGATGGTAATTTCAATTTTCCTAACCTATCCTCATATTTAACAAATTTTAACGACGTCAACAATTTTGTTGCTCTTCTTTGAACTCTTTCAATTGCTACTGACTCTTTTTAGTAGAGGACTCCAGATTTGGTTGCCGTATTCTAAATGTGGTCTAACTAAGCTCTTGTACAATTTTGATAAAGTTGGACAGTTTAACCCAGAAAAGCACCGTTTAATTAAACCTAGCATTTTGTTTGCTTTATTTATGGCCTTATTTATATGCATATCAAAATTTAATTTTGTGTCAAAAATTACACCAAGCTCTTTCTCTTCATTACAAGTATCTAATGTATGTGTATTTGTTCCATGAGTTATACTGTAGCTGAAATTTGGATTCTTTAACCCATATAACTTTACATTTGCTTGCATTAAAATACAAATTCCATTTTTCGGAGCAGCTTATAAGATTATCAATATCATTTTGAATCACCTGTTGGTTTTTTGTTGTGTTATATATTTTTGCATCGTCTGCAAATATTTTACACACACTTTTAACTACTTCTGGCAAATCATTTATAAATATTGTGAAAAGGATAGGTCCCAGTATGCTACTTTGTGGGATTCCACTTAATACTTCAGACTGTTTAGAGCATTTATTATTTATTTTAACCCTTTGAGTTCTACCAATAAGAAAGTTTCTTGTCCATTTCAAGGTTTGTTCAGATATACCATAAGACTCCATTTTGAGTAATAATCTTTCGTGCGGTATTGAATCAAAAGCCTTTCTAAAATCAAGGTATATAACATCAAATGCTTCTTTCTCATCTAATAATTTTGTAAAGTCATCCATTACTTCAACAATTTGAGTCATACAAGACCTTCCTGATCTAAATCCATGTTGACAATTAGAATACAATTTAGAATCATTCATATGATTAACAATAGAATCCCTTATAAATTGTTCAAATACTTTACATGAGATACATGTTAGACTAACTGGTCTGTAATTTCCTGGATCAGTTCTAGTACCCTTTTTGAAAATCGCTGTGACATCAGCTTTCTTCCAGTCATTAGGTAGTAATCCTGAACTTAAACTTCTATTAAATAGTATAGTTAGTGGTATAGCTAATTCGTCACTTAATTCTTTTAATACTCTAGCAGGTATTCCATCTGGACCTTGTGCCTTATTTGGGTCTAGTTCATGTAGTTTCTTTTTTACAGCATCTATAGTTATGTCAATGTTTCTAGACTCCTTTTCTGGTTTATTTGTTCTATCAACATGTGGCAGATTATTTACATTCTCTCTTGTGAATATATCATTTAGAATATTCGCTTTTTCCTCATCCGTGGTTATTAAGTTACCATCTTGGTCCATTAGAGGACTAATACCTGTAGTCATTTTTAGTTTTGAGTTTATATATTTCCAAAATAATTTTGGATCCTGTTTACAATTATTTGCTATTTTCTGTTCATGCTGTTTCCTTTCTTTCTTTATTTGCTTGCAGCATTGGTTCCTAATTTTGATGTAATCCCGATAATATTTGCTGTACTTATTATTATTGCTTTCTAGAAACCGCTTATAAAGTCTATATTTTTTCTTTACATTCTTCCTAAGATCAAGGGACATCCAGTAAGGTCTGTATTTTTGTTTTCCTGGCTTCTGATTTTTTACTTTTGGTATATGTTTTTCCATTGACATATGAATTTTATTTTTAATACCTTGCCAACAATTCTCTACATCTAATTCTTCTAGGTGTTCCCAGTTTTGTTTAGCAAATTCTTTTTTCATATGAACATAATTCCATTTTTTTAGATTATATTTTTGAGTGTTATTTTTACTGATGTTTCCTGAATAAATATACATTGAAAAAGTAAGAATCTGGTGGTCACTTTTCCCCAGTGGACACATGTGGATAACGTCTGATATAAGATTAGTGTCGTTAACGAGAATTAAGTCTAAAATATTTTCATTTTGACCTTCACGTTGACGTGTGGGGTTTTTTAACCATTTGGTATAAACATGAGTCACGTAATGTTTCTATGAATATCTCATCTTTAACTGAAGACCATTCACCATTCCAAGAAATGTTAGGAAAATTAAAGTCCCCCACTTTGCAGATCTTGTTATATTTTTTCAGTTCATCATCTTTTAATAATTCATACATTTTATTTAGATTTTCCTCGGTGGAATTTGGGCTCCAATTAAGCATTTTTCTTTTTCCTTTGTTTCAATACTGACTCTTTGAAATCTTTTGAGTTTAATGGTAGGCATTCCTGTGCATTTAAAGATTTATCACAATATATTGCTACTCCTCGATTAGGATATTCATTATGGAACAAGTCAAAATTGTCTATCTTATATTCAGTCAGCATAAAGGCATCCACATTTTTGTGTATTGTTTCAGTAATGGCAATTATTTTAGGTTTAATATCTTCAATTATTGTAAATAATTCCTCTTTTTTGTTTAACAAACCATCAGCATTTGTATAAGTAACTATTAATCCTAATTGATCTATACAGTTATTTGAACTTGAATTAAAACTTATATGTACATTTGGCTTGGTAGTGTTTTAGTCAGTGTTTTTCTCCATCGGACTCTTGTCTGGGAGATCTTTTTGTTATTTTGCCATTCCTGATGATGAGATCTGTTTCTCCATTTTCTCTCCTGGCTTTGAATTCATCCCTCAACTCTTTTTGTTCTTTTCTCTCCTTTGGTGTGTAGTCTGGGTTTACAAAAACCCTGTCATTATTTGCCGACACGTTTTTATTTAGCATGTAGGCATGCTTCAAGATGTTCTTCTTTACCTCTTCTGATGACACCTTGACCCTAAGTAGCCTTCTTTTGTTTCCTTCTGGTTTGCCCAGTCTGACTGGCTGTGCACACTTTCTTCAGAAGTCCCATGGCTGTGTCAATGTCATCTTTCTTTTTTTCTTTCACATTTTCTTTTGAACTTTCTGGAATGTTCACAAAGATCAAATTGTTCTTTCTTTCCCTTTCATCCCTCTCTTCCAGTGCTTCAGTGACCTTTTTCTCGACCATATTTTCTATCTTCTGATCAAGACTTTCGCCTGAGCATGTTTTTTCGAGGGTCAGAATTTTCTCCGTCAACGTTTGAACAACCTTTGTCAAAGCATCTATCTTTGCTTCTAGTTTTCCCGTCCTCTCAGTTGCTCACTCATTACATTTTGTGCACACCCACTGTATGTTTACATTCCCTTCTGTCAAAAATATATACTCTTTGTCAGTCAAGGTGGTACATTCTTTATGTACTCAGTTCTTACAGTCATGGCACTGTACCCCATCGTCGTCTTCGTCTACGGTCGAATTCCAAGTCGAGCATTGGTACAGTCCAATGTGTGAAGTCGAGTTTTTTTCTTTTCCTTCCATCTGCGAGCACGAACTACTACCGGTCTTTCGTCCACCTCCTCTCGCTCCCCTCCCTGGCCTTGCACCACCCTTCACCATTTTCCAATAATCCAATGCAATCGAATTAAGTAATTTTTCTTTTTTGTGTGTTTTCTTTTCCGCGTCGTTTTTTTTTTAATAATGTGGTGAATAATTTTTCCAATATGTTTTTATTATTTTTTTTTTTTGTTAAAGTTTGTTTTTTTTAACATTAAATGTCGCAGAGATAAAATTCTTTTAAAAACATTTACAAAGTTTTAAATAAGAAGTTGACAATTTTTAACCGTTGTTGAAGTTATTATCTTCTCCGCCAAATGTTGATGAAAATGTCAAAAAACATAAACGTACTAAAAACCAACATAACTTTGAGAGACAAGAAGAAGCTTTTTTTCGTGAAAAACCAGAGCATGGACTTGGAAGATTATGAGGATATTGTTTCATTTGAATAAAGAAAGAAACTTGAGATTCATCATCCGTGCATAACAATTCATAACAATATTCACTTAGGGAATAAAGTTGTTGAGAGCGATATCTCAGACAATTATTTTATATCCAAATGAATTTATGTTCACATGTAAGATGAAGTCATTTCGATGTGGAAGGTGACATTCTATCAAATAAAATTATTTCTACTTATTTTTTTCCCATTAGCTACGATCCGTCTTCTTCATTTCTACTGCAATTGTACAGCTAAATTTGCTTATTGGCCTCACGAAGTACTTGAACAGAGAGTTGTTGTTTTCCTGTGACGAAAATCTGATTGGCTGACAAAGTTCCTGAATTTCTAACCTTGACTACAGTCATTAAGCCTTGTTGGGAGAATATAAAGTTTAGAAGAGATATAACCATTTTACTGATAATGACATGATTATCTCGACTACAGAAAATGTTTGTGCTGTGGCTACTAGCACTTAGTCGCCTGACATTAGAAGCCTAGAGCAATGTATGTCCATGAGCAGAGGGTAACAGTGTTGAGAAGAGCACTTTATACTGAACTAGAGAAGGGGTTGATGCCTGATATGAAATACCTTCTGGGTCAGTTTCTTCCAGCATCTTATCAATGACCCATCTTTGAACTGGCTGAATCTGGATAATTTTAAGTCTTGTCATCTAGAGGCCTAGACACCAACGGTTCTGTTAGAATTTTAGTGAATGCATTATTTACCACATAATGTACATATATTTCATCTGCTCTCTCTCTCTCTCTCTCTCTCTCTCTCTCTCTCTCTCTGTTGTGTCTTGTTATTTGGGATATTTGTTTTAAGTCTGCCGACTTGGTAACTCCTCCGTTGTGTATGCGTCTTCTCAGCGGCCAAACACTCCTCTCCGGGAACTACATCAGCATCTACAGCTGATAGACCAAAAAAGTCCCGGAATATTACGAAGTTCAGAAATAAATTTTTAAGGAGTTTATTTCTGGAAATTAACTCTTAACAGTACTCATTGTCCTCGAAGCAATAGCGGCAAGAACAATCTCCCTGCTGACTATGGATGTAAAACCCGTAATTTGATAGGTGATAATGAAGATAATAAAGGAGACGTTGGAAGGCCTCAATATAGCCCCAGAAGTGCTGACAAAACGTTCAAACGCTATGTAAAACATTCTGCTGGCAATCGTGGATTAAGCTGTCACCCGGAACACAAAAATAATTTTACCATTGACATTTCGGAGGACCATTTAGGAGACGTTTTTGTCCATTATGAATAACTCACTTCTGCTAAGTGTAAAGCAGGAATTATCACTGGGAATGTCTTCTTACGCGTGACAATGACCAGCAAGTGCTTCAATAACATCCCCGATATACTGACGTGCCGAGGCCGGAATATTTTGCTAATCGTAGAAGGCCGTCGACCTCACTGCTGGTCTTGTGGCTCTGTGGGACATTTATCAAAAGCATGTCCTGACAGAAACCCAGTGGTGATACCTCACCAACCACCCCAACAAGCAGCAACTTCAAAGGAAGTAGTGGAGTCAGACAATTCTGGCCAGGCTCTAATGGCCACAATCAACAGCTACAGGCAGTGAGGAAGGGAAAAAAGGTTGCAACTCCACCTCCAACAGGATGTCCCACAGTGGCGTAAGCAGCAGAATCAGAAGCAACCGCAGCATCAACAGCGGCATCAACAAAAAACAGCAACAACCGCAGAGGCTACAGGAACAGCAGCAACAATAGAAAACGCAGCCGCTACAGCAACTACAAAAGCGGCCGCAGCAACCTCAGAAACAACAGTAGCAGCAGCCTGAATGTATAGAGGCGGAGGATATACTTCTAACGAGATCTTCTTCATTAAAAAGGGAGGAAGAGGAAGAAAAAGACAAATATTTTAAAAATAAAAAATGTCCGATCGAAATAGGGCGAGAAGACTTTGGGAGATTCTACGTCCCAATCCACTCCCGCTTCGTCCAGCAAAAAAATAATTTTTAACACCGAGCCTCCGTAAATCTCGCTGTAAGGGCTTACTATCTCTTTCCCCCATACCAATCTCTAGACCTACCCCCTTAAGAAAAAGAAACTCTTCTTCCATTGGGAGGGGGGCGATTTGCCAGGTTGACAAAAAGGCTCTTGAGAGGGATCTTTCTACGCAAAGGTCGTTATTTGTGTATTTAAGTCAACAGACTGGAAGTCAATGAAGGATCGCAGGAATTTTATAACGCTAGCGAGCCTGAATAGAAGGGGCTTGAGGAGTCGAAATAAGGATGCCCACCTGCTTCGTGATCTCATCTCCTTCGGTGTAGATGTGTCCATGATCCAAGAGACACTTTGTTTGCTAGATTGCTGCTCATGTGCTGTCTAGCAACTTTGTTGTCTATTTCTGCATACAGGAATCAGGTGGCCAGAGGTGTTTCCTTGCTGGGTGAGAGGGAGGATCGTGGCCTATATTACCGTGAAAAGCCGTTCGTTTCGGATCATTGCTATTTATGCACCCGACGAACAGACGGAATGTGTCACCTTTTCCGTCGGTTGGGGCCATTCCTGATGGATTTATCGCGCTTAATTGACCCAAAAATTAGTCAAGGAGCGAGAAGATAGTGGAATATCGGGCGATCGTAGCTTGGTTGATCTACTCGGCGAGTTTGATTTCGTCGATAGATACCAGGTCGATCACCCAGGGCGAGAGATGTGGACGTGAGCCTTTAAGTAGCTGTCTACCCGGGATAAAATGTTAGTGAGAAGGGTTGATCTAGATTTGCTAGATTGTCACATGTTTCTCTGGTTATGCTATTCGGACCATAGATTTATTTGTGCCAGGTTGGTAGTAGGTACACTGGAAGTTCAATCTTTACTAGGCAGGGGAAACTTCCGACAAAATCTGACTAGACTAGTGCAGCGGGAACTAGTGGCGGTGATTATTGGTGGTGGAAGAGACTTGAAGATAACATTAGGTTGTTCACTACCGAATATAACCAACTATTCGCTCTAGATAAGATTAAAAATGTGAAAACTCTCAAGGATAGTCTGTTTCTGGTGGAGACTGAAAATGAAGATTCCCTATAGATAGATTTAGCTAGGCAAACTCTGAGGCGTGTGGGTAGCGTTCGTTACCAGGGTCAAGTAGTTACGCATAGAATCTAAAGAAGCCGTGAACATGGGACCTGAATTGCGCAAGGAAGAAATCCATCGGAGTTCCGATTGATACATTCTGGAGGTTGATACCCCGGAGGGGCGTACTCTGAGGTCGACCAGAGACATGTACGGAACGTTTCGGCGGCACTTCGAGGGCCGGTTTACCAAGGAGCCTGGTCTCTGTGACAAAGAGAAGTCTACTTGGCATTGAAGAGGGTCGGGACTTGATGGGCTGCCCCATGAATTGCAATTGAGAGTGTTGTACATGTTTTTGCTGATTTTTTCTGTCGTGTTCAACAACTGGTTCTAGTAGAGGTATGTCCCCGACTAAATCTCGCTGTTGAAAAGGACCAAGGCGGGCGGGATTTGAACGATTACAGGCCCATAATTCTGCTAAACACAGAGTTAAAGATTTTGCCCCAAATCCTGCAGAAGCGTTTTCAGTCAATTGCCGAGATTCTGTTGTGACACAAGCAGATTTGTGTTGTGAAAGAACAAACAATTCAAAGCAACATGCATCTGATCCAAGAGGGTGTAAAAGACGACAAGCAAGCCGTGGTAATCAATTTGAATCAGTCAAAGATATTTGATAAGGTTGATTATCGGTACTAGAATGCTGTCCTGCAGGCCACTCGATTCAAAACTGACTTCTGAATGTAGATAAGCCTCCTGTATCACTCCCCTAATGCTGCAGTACAGGTGAACAAAAAGAGGTCGAGCGATTTTGCAGTGTCACGGTCGGTTCTTCAGGTTTGTCCACTGTCTTACCTACTTTACGCTTTGGCGTTGGAGCCTCTCTTTCACCAGTTGAGTTCTTCGCTACGTAGAATTTTTGGCTCTGGTGGTGTTCGAGCCAAGGTTTCTGCGTAAGCCGCTGATGATATTGAGGTGGTACAAAAGGCGCTTGAATGGTATGAGAAGGTCACGGGTGCAAAGATTAACCACAAGTTTTCCCGTGCCCTTTAGTTGGATTCATGGTCCTATCTGCATTCTTGGAGTGTGGTTAGAGCCCGATCTCCAGCTGGAAAAGAATTAGAGGAACAGGCAAAGGTAGGCTTCGAAGGCGGTTGTCATTAAAGAGTAGTGCAGAGGTGTGAGCCAAGTAGGTCTTCCCTCTTATACCTGTACTCCCTCTCTGTAAGAAGGCAATCGAGCGTTTTTTCTCCTCTCTCTTGTGCTATAGTGGAAGGCATAAGGTTCGCAGAAAGGCCTGTGTTCAACGTCTGTCATAAGGGGTGCTGAGAATATCGCACTTTGAGTGTTACCGACACACCTCGTGTAGATCCAGAGTCGCTTTATGGAAATTTCGAATGCAGGATATAGGACCTGTAATTTTCTCTATGATGTCCTGTTGTTTTATCTACGCAACAACATCTTTCCGAACATGAAAAAGTGTATGTCGATGGTGCTGGTGGAGCAGAATGGTCGATATAGCGTTTGAAACCCTTGAAATATTTCTCATTTTGCTATCGAATAGCGAAGGAAATTGATCTGGTATTTTGCTGTGGAAAGAGGATGAAAAAGCAAAATAGACGAGCTTAGCGGTGTTAGCAATCTAGTATGGATACTCAGAGCCGGTGCAAAAGTCCCGTGCCCTCCTGAACCTTTGATACGGCCCCACTCTACTCCGTCTTAATTTGAAATTTGTATAAAATACAAGTGTTATTGTAACCTGATTATGTAAAATTTATAACCAAATGTTCAATTTTTTGAAAGCTGTGGGTTGCTAAATTGTAGTTTAAAATCTTTTAAATTTTGTATCAATATGTACCGATTAGGTGTTATTAAGTAAAACCATATGTACTAATCATAAATGGCAAAGTTTACTAAAATTCATTAACTCAGAATATTTTAAAGATTTTTGAATTTTTCTTGTGTATATATTAACGTACGTACAGAAAAGAACTTGCCTCCACATCTAAATTAAGTGAGGAAACGAATGAAATACAACTGAATGCCTTATTATATTATATGGTTATGGAATAAGAGAAATAGTCCTTTTCAGTTAAAAAAAGAAAATGATTTAGATGATACACAAAACGTGTGGGATGTTTGGTATCTTTCTTGCTCAGATCATTCAGTGTTGTTCCTTTTTCCTGGAAAAGAAAAAAAGCGCTGAAAGAAAACCGCGCCTTAAATCAGATTGTACATGAAGCAAGAGCTACGGAAGTAACAGCCCAAGAGTCGCAGAAATAAGGAGGGGGGGGAATATAACATACCAGCGCCCAATATAGCAGCAAACTTCAAAAAGAAAACTTAAGTCGCAGTTAACCAGTTGTAAAAAAAATTAAATTTCTAGATTTAGAATATTGACAACGAAATCTATTTTCTTTTTATTACAGCCAATGTACTTTCTTAAGTATTAAGGTGAGAATATAGCCAATATACATTTTTAACATTCGTTAATCCTAAATCTGTAGAATAATAACATGAAACTAGGCACTTTCACAGAAATGCGATTGTTCATTAAAAAAATAATTTTAAACCTTAGGTATCGCGTTTCTGTGGAGGCAAGTTCTTTTCTGTACGTACGTTAATATATCACAGAAGCAAGTATACGGCATGGAATTCCACAGGACTGAAGTGCAAGAAAAGAAGCTAATAAAGTAGAAGTTGGGGCTACATTTTATTGGTTCCATTGTAAAAGTGTGGAACCTAGTTGCTAGTCTAGTAGCTCGATTAAATTCATGCAGAGAATGCAACAGGGAGCTAAACTCGTCGAAGCAGAAGCCGTGAAATTATTTGTAGAAGAGACAGAGGGGAGCCACATTGCGCCGGTGAGAAAGTGACTGGAGCTGAGTTACAAAGTCGGGATCGATCACATTGCAGATTCTCCGTTGGATCTTGTCAAGAACCCCGAGGTGAATAGCTGGGGCACCTAACCAGATGTGACAGCCGTATTCAATACACGGGCGGATGGTAGATTTATATTAGTGCAGGAGAGATTCAGACGGATAAACTTCTAGGCCCTACACAGTGAACCGACGTTCTTAGCAGCAGATTTAGCTTGGAATTTGATGTAGTCCTTGCACGAGGTCTACTGGGAGTGTTAGGCCGAGGAGGCGCACTATTTTGCTTTCAGGGAGACTAGCCTGATCCGTGCTAACAGGAGGTAGGAGCGATTGTCTGTGTTGATTAACAGATAGCAGCTTCGTTTTGGAAGCATTAAAATTCACGAGCCATTTCTTACCCCAGTCCACCACAGATTGGAGGTCCTTCTCAAGCTTAGCAGCGAGGTTCGCTTTGTCAGCCTCAGCGGATTTCTCATCGAGGCGAGAGTAAATAGTGGTGTCGTCAGCGTATATGCCTACTTGGAATCTGATTACAACTGGGAAATCGTTAATGAAGATCAGAAAAAGCGTAGGACCTAGAATAGAGCCTTGAGGGACACCTGCGTTAGTATGATAGTATCGGGAGGAATGTCCGTTCAATACTAGCTTCGTTACGTGATTTGAAAGGAATGACTGGATTAGATCACACAAATGTCCAGTTATTCTATAGCCCCGTAGCTTGCGTAGAAGGCCAGCATGCCAGAATCTGTTAAACGCTTTGGAGATATCCAGGGCAACAGCTCGAGCTTTGCTGTTCTTTTCGAGAGCCTGGTATATATATTAAGTGATGGTTGTTAGCATATCATCAGTAGATCTGGTTAAGCGGAAACTATACTGTTTGTCAGAGAAGAGACTGTGAGCTGTGAGATGTTGAACCACCTCGGCGTTGATAATGGCCTCAAACACTTCTCCAAAAATCGGTAGGATTGATTTTATATTCGTATGCAGGCAGTTCGCTGTCGATATAAGTTCCGGATTATT
The DNA here is from genome assembly GCA_037127315.1 of Ascarosepion bandense. Lineage (NCBI taxonomy): Eukaryota > Metazoa > Mollusca > Cephalopoda > Sepiida > Sepiidae > Ascarosepion > Ascarosepion bandense. Next base: position 1,126,752 of record JBBBDQ010001829.1, read on the forward strand.
CTAATACCTTTTTCAAATATATAAAAATTGCCGAACTGTTCCAACAGTCTTTTTTTACGTATTTTATTAAACAGTCTCTCTCTCTCTCTCTCTCTCTCTATATATATATATATATATATATATATATATATATATATATATAATAGAATAGGGCTTAATCATAAGTGTGTCATACTTGTAGCAAAATTATGTTAGAGAAGCCATTCAGAAAATGTAAGCTATACACAATGTATATCTGTTTTAAATCAGTCATTGCTTGAAACCCAATATAGCTTCGTTTTCTTGTTCCGGCTCAAATTTGTGCCCAAGTTATTATCTTTACCTAACCACTATTTTGGTCTGCCTACCTGTTACTCGTGCTCGAGACCAACTGCAATTAAGTTCCACCCGCTTTTCTTCATTCGGTGTTGAGTGTAACTACAGGCCACATAAAAATAATGCTGCCTTCTCTCTAGTTTGTTCTATTGATTATTACCATGGCAGCATTTACTACACATAACATTTTGGTCTAACAAAACATTTTATTAACTAGCTTGAACTTTGAGAAGGATTAAATAATGTGCACACATTAGATGCATCTATTCTATTCCGAAACGGACTTAGCTTTGTACTTCACCCAAATGGTTGTATATTGGAAGTTTGAATCATTAATTCACTGACTATAAAATTGTATTAGCAGTATCTATATTACCATGCAACATAGCTATGTAATAAATAATTTCTTCTTGCCAGTAGACAATTCTTTCTTTATGTTAAAAGAAGAATTGTCTAAACATCGACCTCTCACCTCTTATACAAACCTATGAACAAAATTTCTTCTTCTTAGTTGTGTAAGTTTTAAGATACATTTTCTTGCATCACTAAGCCATCTTTCTACATTGCACGCCATATTACTATCAATGATCACCCAATCCACAAATGCCCATAGTGATTAGCCCTAGATAACGTGCGAGTGGTTGGAATTTAACCAAATGATGGAATTTGACATCATATGCCTATTAAGAAGTAACTGTTTCACCATTGCAGATACACATCCCATATCCACCACATTACAACAATCGCCTAAGGTAAATGCGTTTTTACCAGACTGAATCTCATCAAAACTTACAATCAGATCCCAGTAAAGCAGCATGATATTCCCAAGATTGCTGTTATTATTTCATTTAGTTTGTTTCATTTTTTACGTGTTCTTTTCGGATTAGGAAAAATGGCACAATCCTTCCATTGGGTCATTAACCGTATGTTGCACTATACTGTTGCCAATTCTTGAAGTTGTTATCAACCCAGATAAATGTGAGTTTGGTAAATCTGATCTCATTTTTCCTTTAACGAAGTCTTTTCCTTTTTCAGAAAATTGTCACTTATGCATTTGGACAAAAGCTCCTAGCAGCTTATTCATTAGAATGTTATTTTTGATAGTTATTAGAAGAAGCATTTTCCATATAGAGTGCATTCAACATTACTCAATGTTGGAGATAAGACATTTGGATTATCTGATCCATTTTACTTCGGACAAATGTTTTATTAAAGCAATGAACAACATTCTTGTGGATACCATAATAAAGGAATAAAAGAAAAACCAGAAACTTTTTAGTCATTTCATTCCATGCAAAACGATAAATCACTAAGACACAAGGGATTACTGAATGTGAAAGAATCAAAGAAGAAAGGCCACTAAAAGAATAGGGATTAAATAAACAGATGATATTTGATATTGCATTGACATATTTGAAGATCAAATTTAATTGAAAAGCAACAAGCCGGAATGATGAGACCTAGCTGCCAATTTAGTACCGCACTCTCTTAATCGCGGTATCAAAGAGGAAATCTCGAGAACAATTACTATTTCTGAATAGGGACGCGGTAGTGACTGAAGCTGTGATGTCAGGTCAGGATTGATAACATAGCAGATTCCTTATCAAGAATCTAATCAAGAATCAAGAATCTCTAAATACATAGCCTCAAACCAGATGTGACAGCAATATTCAATGCATGGACTAATGGTAGACTCATAAAAATGTAAAATAGATATGGAAGAAAAAGTTGTCTGGCACAAGACAGTAGACAAACTTTCACAGGGGTAGACCGTCCGGCAAGGCAAACGATTGAAGGTCGTTCACGGCCTCGACCTACTCTCGAACGCGGGTCGGCTCTCCTGAATACGGAGCCCATATTTCAATGTAATCTTTTTTTCATATCGCTGTAACATAGCGTCCCTATTCAAAAATAGCAATTGTTTTCGAGCTTTCCTCTTTGATGCCGCGATTAAGAGAGTGCGGTACTAAATTGGCAGCTAGGTCTCATCAATATGTCAACTCTCGTGATGGAAATCAAAAAAGGTTCTTTAAGGTTATTAAAAGGTTATTTTGTTTGGAGGCGTTAAAAGTTAACAACTAAAAGTCACTTTTTAGATCAGCTGTCAATTTGACTTTATTTAATCTATCAAAATTACTATTAAGACAGGTAAATAGTTGTGTCATCAGCATAGATACAAAGTTACACACTAAATGATATCGTCATTTCTCCCAGGATATTCAAGAGAAATTAGAATGGTATAATATTTTTCTTTAAAAACATTTAGCAGTATTCATGTTCCTAACAGCAAGCTAAAGAGTGTAGATGACACCAGCACCATTCATTTCCTTATCTTCGAGGCGCACTTGTTTTTTACAGTTCGTAACTTGTGTCACCTGAATGTCAATGCCTTTATCAAGCTAGTCTTGGACAAAATTGTTTGGGCATTGATGACCACTTTTTAATTGTTTACTTAGTTTATGCAATGTTTACATAGTTTTGTATGTTAATTGTCATATTCCACGTAACATGAATATTTAAGATGAACGAGGAATATATTATAACAATGATACCTTTTAATAGCTGAGAGCTCAGCTGACTCGTGAAATACATTCAGTCTTCAATATTTCCAATCTGATCTGAAAATGATGGTCTCATTACGTTTCAAATTCTTGTTTATTGTTGGTTATTAATAAAAAGATAATTGTATTCATTATTCATTCATTCGTAATCATGTTTTCATATATTTCACTCTATTTAAGATAACTGGACATATGCAGATAAAGGAGGTAAGTTTCTTGAATCATTGAATTATTATTAAATTTTTTACATTTTCTTTAAATTTTGTTTTCATTAAATTCTTTCAATTAGATAAATATCCTTATTGAATTTTTTAGAAGGTTAAGTAGAGTTTGAACTTTCTTTTGATTATTTTTAGTCTAGTATTATTATATAGATTTAATTTATAAAATGTAGAAATAGAAAAATTGAAACTTAAAAAAGTATTTTTCATTAATAACATATATTAAAATGTTTTCGAGTAAAGTTATGTTCAAAATTAGTTTCCCAAATACAATATTTTTCTTCGAAATAAATACATAGAGTGTTAGCTTCTTTTAATATTCACGCAAATATATTTACTTTATGTCATTTCGTATTGTTAATTTATTGCAACTGAAAGTAATCTTCTTTTCAATAGGAATCAAAGAATGGAAAAGCAAATTTCCTACATGTGATGGAAAAAGTCAATCTCCTGTTGATATCATAACTGCTCTCACATTCCGTCGAGATTATGAACCAATTAAAATAATAAATTATAATACAGCATCATCTCAAATCCTTTTTACGAATACTGGAACAACTGGTGAGTTAGATTTCTCGTGATGTGACAAAATTCTCTTGAAAAATTCTACTTGAAACATTAGAACACCTAAAGCTGGAAACAATTCAATGTTATTTCTATGCATTCTATTGTATCTTTCTGTCTATATTCATCTATCATCCGTATCAACAAATGAGTACACTCCTACTACTTTTTTATGAAGGACTATATTTCTTCTAAAGCGAACATATCAAGAATTTATTCTTTCTAGTTAAATATTACTCAATCACAACGTAAATCACCCGATATTTTTATTACCAAATAGTATATAATACTACTAGGAGTATAGCCCGACGTTGCTAGGATGTAATGAAAGCTTTAAAACTAATCCATGATCCTGGAGTTCAGACTCTTTCGACGTTGGCACGAAAGACTAAAAAGCAATAGTTGCTTCCAGTTAAAGTGAAACCGTAGACTGAAAGAAAAATGAATGGATGTAAGTCAAATTTTGATTTGATATCAAATTTTCTGCACTATTGTAAGAACTGCAACCTTGAAACTTCTCAATATAGTTTCTTATGTCTTTGTCTATGAGTGTATCAAATTTGATTAAAATCGGACCACTCCTTCTATAACCCGATTTTTTCGATTATCGATTTTCGATATTTATAGGGGGTACCTCGACACAAAACCTAGCTAAGAACACTCGTAGACGCTTAAAGTATAACTGTGTAAATTTTCAAGAAAATCGGTTCAGCCGTTTCGGAGTCTATAGGTAACGGACACACACACACACACAAAGACAGACACACACACGCACACAGACAAAGTTCCATTTATAAATAAGTTTAGATATAAATATATCTAAAAACAAATACAACGTTATAAAAAATTAAGTCAATATTTGTTGTAACTATATTTATTCTATATTACTAGTACTGGACTGCTGTGTATTATCAATCCTCCTATATAACAATGAATGCAAGACAATTTTCTTACTAATAAAAAAAAAGCCTGAGGCAACAAAAATGTAGTTCTATAGAAAAGAAGAAACAACTTTCATAATTCGAATAAAAAATAACCAGTTAAAATTTCTAGGATGTATAATGAGAAAAGAAGCCTTGGAGATTTTGAAACTCACATGATATATTGAGCAGTGAAAAACCGTGCGTGACCTACCAAATGATCTTGTGTAAATGGATGACAGAATAAAGACTAAGGAGAATAATAAGGAAATCAACATCATTTTTAACTACAAAGAATATGAATTTTGAAGAGCCATTATTGCTCCTGTCCTGTACAAAGTTGAAGTCTTGGTGGTTCTGATTTCACTCGGTTTTGCAGTCACTGACCTATTTACCATTCCCACAGTAAGCATTTTTCAAAGCTATGTTAGGTGATCGCCGTCCTTTTTATTTCAGCAAATTTCACACTGGTTCGATTCGGCATAAATGTGGCTGCACGTTAGGTCAATCAATCACTTTTTGCCTTTTACTTATAAATAAGTTTAGATATAAATATATCTAAAAACAAATACAACGTTATAAAAAATTAAGTTTTAGTTCTTTGCAATGCTCAAACACACTTGTACCTCTCTTTTCAAGTGCCCTGAATGAAGGCAATATATTTTTTCCAATATATCTCAGCAGCCTTGAGAATTCATTTTTCTAATAATGAAATACAACTCATCAGTGCCATTGAAATTCATATAACCATAAACACAATCCTGCTATGTTTACTTTAGAAGAAAACATTCTATTTTTAAGTGATATTTATTTATGGATGCAACTGTATTTACCTAATTGTATCTTACTATTTATTACTCGTTTTTAGTTTCTATCCAATTATTTCAATTTCAGCATAATGATATACGCTCTCTGCGTATATCATTATGCTGAAATTTACAAAAACTGTGTATTATCTGTTATCAAAGATACCAGAAAGTGAGTTGAGAACTCATCTTTGGCTAGAATAAGTTCTCTATCAACTTAAAATTTTATTTGAAATCTGTTTAATTTGTATAAAATCTCATATGCAGAAACGGTGAATGTTTCAATGTTTCCTTTTTAGTGGTTGGTGAGTTACATCAAGATCCGAAACCAAAAATAACTGGAGGTGGCCTACATGCTGAGTATTATGCTCACAGTTTCCATTTTCATTGGGGGTCATCTGATGGTTTTGGATCAGAGCACTTCAAAGATGGAACCGCTTATCCAATGGAGGTGGTTGTCTTTTTTTTTTTTTTATACACTTTGACTACACCTGCTTTCTACTGTTATGATCTCTCTTTTCTATTTCTTCATAAATTATATAACTTATTTGTAAAGTTTGCAAACATGGACTCTAATTTGGATAAATGCATTTTAAGATTCATTCTTTTAATTTGAAAAATTAAAAGAAACTTGAAAATGCATTATTTAATTTCATACTAAAATTCATTACCATATTTATATTTTAAAACTAAAGAAAATAGGATATAGTACTGAAGAAGAAGAATTTTTTAACTTAAAAGAGTTAACGGTTTAAAGAGGTTAAAGACAAATGATTATTCTTATAAGGGTAACTATTTAGCGAAACTAATGATAGCTTTTGATCATAATAAAAAATCTGAACTGACAGTCAGATAACCTCTAAATAGAAAACATAAATTAGATAGAACCATTTTGGGCTGAACAGAATTAAACTTTATCTGAACACTGAATATTTTGCTATTTGAAACTTATTTGCTACATAAATGTTTTATTATAAGAAAGATGTACTCAATAAAAACTACTTGAACGTGTTTAAATAGAACAGAAAATTGTATAGTGAATTCAAGCAGTGCACAAGCGTTAATTACTTTTAAACTTATTTTGAAAATAAGATAATCATATATAGTAGAGCATCTGGTATATTGAATATCTGAACTGTTAATTATATATGATTGAGAATTGCCTGAGTTAACTGTAAACGCTATTTTTTGTCATCAACAGCTGCATATTGTTCATTATTCATCCAAATATTCCAGTCTTAAAGAAGCTATGGAACAACCTGATGGGCTTGCAGTCCTGGGCTTCTTTTTCACAGTAAGTTCAACCCATTTATAGGACAAGAACCTTTCTTTTCCTGTTTAAAGTGACAAGGTTTTATATATATATATATATATATATATCAACAAGTATGTTGTACTTCAAGATGTAAAGGTGCTGTTATTTTTGGATAATTAATCGAGATTATTTAAATTTGTTTTATTTGCATTTCTTTATTGGTTCTTTGAAAATCTGTAGTTTCACGTCAACATTATTAAAAAAAAAAGAACTGTGACGAACATTCAACGCACCTACCAGAATTAAAAGGTCACCGTGTTTAGTCCTCTATTTGCAATTTAAAAAAATATTATTTAGTGATACAGATGCATCAGATCTGTCTCAAAGCCAAAATAGAAAAACGTCGAGGTTCCTATATTTAGCTTAACTAGACCCAATCATCCGTTAAAGTTCCTTTCACCATAACGACACATTCTTGCTTAGCTTTTTTACCACAATCACCAAAATGTCACAATTTCTCTCTGAAAACTCTATGTATAGTTTTTGTCTGTGGGAGGTAGAGCATAAAAATAACAATGTTTGTTCCTAATGCATATTTAAAATGTGTAAACGATTATTGAAAAAAAAAATTAAACAAGACTATGTTAGTAAGCAACCCCACAATCCTATATTTTAGCAGAAATATCAATACACTAAACGAAAATAATACATAAATGATATGAAATAGAAAACCACTTATTCCTTCAACCACGAACACACCCGAATGCGAAAAGCGCCCCGCATCTACTAGAGAACTGACGATTCGTCATCTAACGGTGGAAGTAAAAAAGAATTAAACTAAAGAAAAAAGGGTGGTGAAAATCTTAATAATCTATGAGCAAATATACCCTAGATAAGTTAACAAATACAAAAAATGGAAGAAAAGGCTTCTTAGACTTACTTATTATCCCTATAGGTTACTATTGTTTAACCCAAAATACCAATATCCTAAATGCGTAACCGGCATACAAACACCACTCTAAGTTAGAACCATGTACTCGACACAGACGTAAAACATCTCACTCACCTTTAGCCAAATTACGACGAGTAGAGTCACTTCATTTCTGTCCTGATTTTTGCTGGTGCTTAAAAAAAGATCAGTTGGGAAGAAGTAAACTTCTCAACAGTATGGAAATCGACGAGCAAACAGTATGAAATAAATCGGAATAAGGCTGGAAAGTCGGCAACGTTTGGCAGGATCAATCAGTCATGATCGTTGTCGTCGGTCGGCGGGAAATGTCGTCAGTGTCTACAGTTAACGGCTTAAGCTGGAATGTCGCCAGGAACCTCGTCGGTGTGTGGCATGAATGGCACAGGCTGTAACGTCGTTGGTCGGCAGGAATGTCGTCAGCGTCTGGTATGAAAGGCACGGGCTGGAAAGTCGTCATCAGCGTCTGGCAGGATCGACAGAGGCTGGAAGGTCGTCGGCAAGCCAGGAAACGTTGAATGTACGACTCAGGCGGGAAAGTCGTCATGGCCGACAGGAACGGCGCAAGCGGGAAGTCGTAGCTAGCCGGCAAGAACATCGTCAGCGTCTGGTATGAAAGGCACAGTCTGGAAAGTCGTCATCAGCGTCTTGTAGGATCAACACAGGCTGGAACGTCGTCGGTCAGCAGAAACGGCACAAGTGAGAAGTCGTCGCCGGTGGGCAGGAACATCGTAGGCTGAAACGTTAAGGTCGAATCTCGGCTGCGATTGAACATAGTCCGGAGAAGACAGGTTCGGTGGCGGCCTATCACGTGTACATAACCAGGCAGGTGGGCTAGCTAGCACGTGTGTGCTGCGGCCGCGGCTGGCTCGTGTTTTGCTTACTTTTGCAGGATTCGACCGCGGTTAAACGAGATCGCTGCGAGCTAGAACGGACGAAAGCCACGCAATCGGGCGAACAGTCGTCGTCTCCTTTGCCGGATCAACCGTGTGTAACGGGATATCAAGCGGACTAGACCGAAGCAGAGTCAAAAGTACAGCGGGACCGGCTGCTAACTAAAACAAAATGAGCAGCGAGTTGGGATGACAAACAAAGCGTACGCCTAGCTAGAGGTGGCCAGAGAGTGGAAAGTAAGTATCTGAGAACAGATACTACATGCTCCTACTCCTCGGTCTGCGGAAGCGTTATTTACCTATCCTGCTTGAGTGAAGCGAGATGTGACACAAGGTCGGATTTTTTAAAGTGAGGACCTCGGGCGAGAACGTTCAAAGATTACCCAGCCCCCGACGACGTGGTAAATGGATACAAAGCTAGTCTTAGCTGGTCATAGCTAGTCTTAGCTGGCCATTGCTTGTCAAAGCTGGTCAAAAGTTAGTCTTAGCTGGTCATCGCTTCCAAACCTGTCAGCATGTCACGGCAGTGAGTATCTGAGAATAGATACTATACTTTGTTCCTGCCCGACGGGCCGGGAAACTGTTGTTTACTCATCTTCCTCCACTGAGGTGAAATGTGACACAAGATCGAGTTTTAAAGTGGGGACCCCGGGCGCGAACGCTCAGATTACTGGTCAAAGATTACCCACTCCCGCCTATGCTGTCACTAGGCACAAAGCTAGTCTTAGCTGGTCATAAGATAGTCGGGATTTATTCTACTCTCCCACCGGAATGAGTTGTAACACAAGGTCGGTTTTTAACGTTGGGAACATGAGGGCGTACGCTCAGGCCACTGGTCTTAATGCTCCTGGTCGTTATAATTTTTTAACAAACAGGCGACTTTGACCTTATATGCAAAAATCAGCAACCAGATGTTGCTGACTGCTGATCCGTTATAAGCGTTATTCTCGCCAAAATAAAACTCCGCGACCCATCAAAGTGTAATATCTGTTCTCAGATACTCACTTAGTGCCCGCCGGCTGGATTTGAAAGCAATTACCAGCTACGACTAGCTTTTGACCAGCTTTGGCAAGCAATGACCAGCTAAGACAAGCTTTGTACCGAGTTACCGCATAAGCGGGGACTGAGTAATATTTGACCAATGGTCTGAGCGTATGCGCTCAGGTTCCCCACGTTAAAAACTGACCTTGTGTCACAACTCACTCCAGTGTGGGAGTAGGGTAAATCAAAAGTGTAGTATCTGTTCTTAGATACTCACTTCCTGCCCGCTGGCCGGGAAGCAATGGCTAGCTTTTGACAAGCTAAGACCAGCTAGACTAGCTTTTGACAAGCTAAGACCAGCTTCGTACCCCGTTACCGCTGAGTAAACTTTAACCAATGATCTGAGCGCTCAGGTTCCCCACGTTAAAAACTGACCTTTTTAACTGGGCAAAAATTTAGTCTTAGCTGGTTATTGCTTGTCAAATATAATCCTAAGCTAGTCTAATTCTTTCAAACCTCCCCACACACCATCACGTGGCGAGTGCTGCAGTCCACTGGTGAGTAGAAAGTGAGTATCTCTGAAAAGATACTACACTTTTGATTGGAGTGAGTTGTGACACAAAGTCAGTTTTTTAATGTGGGGAACCTGGGCGCGTACCTCTTATACGGTAACTGGGTGCAAAGCTGGTCTCAGCTTGTCAAAGCTCGTCAAAAGCTAGTCTTAGCTGGTCATTGCTTCCAAACCGGCGAGCAGGAAGTGAGTGTTGAGAACAGAAACTACATTTGATATTTATCCTACTCCCCCACTGGAGCGAGTTGTGACACAAGGTCAGTTTTAATGTGCGTTCGCTCAGGCCATTGGTCAAAGATTACCGAGTCCCCGCTTATGCGGTAACTGGGTATAAAGCTGATTTTAGCTAGTCATGATCGTCAAAGCTCATCAAAAGCTAGTCTTAGCTTCCCGGCCAGCGAACAGGCAGTGAGTATCTGAGAACAGATACTACACTTTTGATTTACCCTACTCCCCCACAAGGTTAGTTTTTAACGTAGAGAACCTGAGCGCGTACCGCTTATGCGGTAACTGAGTACGAAGCTGGTCTTAGCTGGTCGATAGCTAGTCTTAGCTGGCCATTGCTTCAGGGCCAGCGGGCAAGAAGTGAGTATCTAAGAACGGATACTACACTTTTGATTTACCCTACTCTCCACTAGAGTGAGTTGTGACACAAGGTCAGTTTTTAACGTGGGGAACCTGAGCGCATACGCTCAGACCATTGGTCAAAGATTACCCAGCCCCCACTTATGATGTAACTGGGTACAAAGCTTGTCTTAGCTGTTCATTACTTGTCAAAAGCTTTTTTTAGCTGGTCATTGCTTTCAAATCCGGTCGGCGGGCACTGTGAGTATCTGAGAACAGATACTACACTTGATATTTACCTTACTCCCCTACTGGAGCGAGTTGTGACACAACGTCAGTTTTTAACGTGGGGAACCTGAGTGCTTACGCTCAGGCCATTGGTCAAAGATTACCCAGCCCCTGCTTATGCGGTAACTGGGTACAAAGCTGATTAAAAGCTAGTCTTAGCTGGTCATTGCTTGCAGGCTAGCGAGCAGGAAGTGAGTACCTGAGAACAGATACTACACTTCGATAGGCCGCGGAGTTTGTTTTTTTTTAGGGGGGGCGAGAATAACGCTTATAGCGGATCAGCAGTCATCAACATCTGGTTGCTGATTTTTGCATATAAGGTCAAAGTCGCCTGTTTATTAAAAATTATAGCGAGCAGGAGCATTTAGTATTGTAATGCTACTAGTGTGGTTAGGTAGGATGTATAAAGTCACATTGTAAAACTAAACCAAGAAAACTTTCTCACAGGAAAAATTAGTACACGTGTAATATAACGGTCTGGCCCCACCCAAGAAGGCTGATGAAGCGTGGGTGTTCCCGGTTGATGAAAAGTAGCGGATGTCACTTTGACCCTATTTCCGACAGCGGCGGAAATGCCTACGCAGGCAAACATACAGGTGACTCTGAGAATCGCGTGGGCGTCGCGGATCGAGGCAAAAAACCGGAAGAAACAAGTTCCGCTTTTGGAAGATATATAAAGACTGCGAAAACACAGATAAGTCAGTCTCGAGAAGTCGAAGAAGAAGCTAGACGAGCTAAGCAGAGAGGCCACGCTCCCGTCGAACCCCCATTAGAAGCGCGCTCTCAATTCTCTGCCCTTGTGCCACTCGGTCCATCGTTCATCAATAAAAATATAAGTCATATATTTTTATATACACCCGTGTTTGTTATTTGTCGCTATATAACAAACATCATTTGGTGCCTTCCTGACTTGGTTTTGAAACAACAAAACATTGATGCGAACATTATTGGGTTACCACGACAACGATTGAAAATTCAACAGACTTGAAATTTCCGGAATTAAAACTGCCACCGGAAAAAAAAGAAGACGAAATATCTAGCAGCCGCGGCAACAGAATTGCTACGTTGATAGAAAGAAGGCGAAAATAGAAGCAGCGAACGAGTATAGACCATAGACGTCAAGCGAAAGGTAAGTGACGCTTTGATTTAATAGTGCGTGTGGTCTGCTCTTGTTATAGTAGGTTTATATTAAGGCTAATTAAAGAAAAAAAAAAGAAAAAAAAAGAGATGGAACATACTTTTGCCGATTTCGTTCAGGGTCTGACCGTAGAATTGAGAAATGTGGCTTGTACGGTGTCGAACACGTTAAGAGGAGAATCATTTTTAAAAAACATACAACCGTTAGCATGCAAAGAAGATGGTGGCTATAATACTTGGTCGGAGGAGATGGAAAGGTACTTTAAGGTTGCGCGCGTAGCAGAAGGGGACAAGTGTCAGCAAGCTCTTCTCACAACAAGGGGATCTGTTGGACACTATGTAGACAGATTAATTTCCAATAACCCACAACTTACGTGGAAGGAGTTAAAATCTTCCTTAAAAGAATACTACGGATTAGTTTTAGACCCCGACGCACGCTTAGTTGAATTAGTAAACATTAAGCAGGGTAGAACGGAGGGGGTTCAAGACTACATGCAGAGAGTAGTCCGCCTAGCGGAGAGCGCGTATGCTGGGTTTGACGGGAGGAATGAGGTGGTGACGAGACAAGTTTTAGGATTTTTTATAAAAGGTTTAAGGGATCGAGACATAAAGATGGCAGTGATGAAGGATGAGCCACAAACGCTAGAGGCTGCTTATTAGAAGGCGTTATCTGAGTTGAGATGGAAGATTCGACTCGATGCAAACTCTGAATATGAAGAGGAGCCTATGGAAATTTGCCACTCTCGGAGACGGGTACCGATAGAAGTCGTAAGCCCCGCTAAACCTAATAATAATAATAATAATAATAACAGTAATAGGAATAAGGACAATAGAAGAGTTGGTTATAGGGAAACTAAATACAAAACTCGCGAGAGGGAGAAAAACGTGAGCGTTGTTAGGTGTTGGAATTGTGGGAAAGAAGGCCACATAGCAAGATTTTGTAGACGCTCCTCGGGAAACGGCAGAGGTCCGTTCGTGCGACGCCCAACGAGCGGAACAAGACGGTACCAACGCACATAGTTGGTAATATGGGCGCGCCAAATTCCATAGTTATTAGAATAGAACGTAGACCTTATAGGGCATTGGTAGATACAGGAGCAGAGGTATCAGTTATAAGCTGTAGGGCATTTAAAAAATTGCGACAGGGACTTGAACTGCAAAAGAGGGACATTAAACTTCGAACTGCGAATGGATCCCCGTTGTACGTTGAAGGCCTTTGTCGTTTACAGGTCCAGATAGGAAGTAAGTCCATACCCCATGATTTTTTAGTTGTAAAAAATCTCAATAGAAACATTATACTTGGCCGAGATTGGCTGATGCAGAACGGGGTGAGGATGTATTTTGATTTGGGGGCATTGAAGATTGGTGAAGAATACGTGGCATTAGAGGAGGATGTTCATATTTCCTCTGTTGTTAGGTTAGCTCAAAAAGTAACATTAAGACCTCAACACCTGCATGCTTGTCTGGGATTAACCAGGCTGAGAAATGGACGTGGCAAAGAGTATGAAATCGAACAGCTGAGTAGTGGATATGTTAGCAACTTATGTGGTATATCAGTAGCCAACGCAGTTGTAAAAATGCCTAAGTCTCGTAAGTTTCAGTTACTGATAATGAATAATACTAACCAGACAATCACTTTGAGACGGGGGTGTCCGCTGGCTAAATTGGAAAGGGCAGGTAATATTACTGAAATTACTATGCCCGATAAACAAAATAATAAAAGTCCTGATGTAGATTTGGAACAGGTACATGTATCGGAGGAATTCAAGCCTGAAATTAACAAATTGCTAAAAAGAAATAGGGACATGTTCGTTAGTGACGACAAAAACCTGGGCAGAACCGATACTGTGGAGATGCGTATCGATACTGGAACGCATGAGCCCATAAGAAAACGCCCATATCGCACACCCCTCAAACAAAGAAAGACAATGGATTCAGCAATCGACGAAATGATGCAGGCAGGTATAATTGAGAGATCCAATAGCCCGTGGGGTTTTCCAGTAGTTTTAGTAGAGAAGAAAGATGGTAGTAAGAGATTTTGTGTAGACTTTAGAGCACTTAATAAGATTACAAAGAAATATGCTCGACCTCTTCCTGTCATCGATGATATACTGGCATCACTTGGTTCGGCAAGGTACTTTTCGAAGCTTGATTTAAAATCAGGGTACTGGCAAGTTAAGCTTCACGATGATGACAAAGAAAAAAGTGCATTCACCTGCCACAAGGGTCTGTTTCATTTTAATGTTATGCCATTTGGACTTGCAAACGCACCCGGCATCTTCCAGGAATTAATGTCAGTTGTTTTACAGGGACAGGAAGATTTTGCTCTGGCATATTTAGAAGATATTCTGATATTTTCAAATACGGTGGAAGATCATTTAAAACATATAGACACAGTCTTGAGTAGTCTACGTAAGCACAACCTTAAACTGAAGCCAGCTAAGTGTGAGTTCTTTAAGAAAGAGACTCAATACCTGGGGTTCAAGATAAGTGAAGAGGGAATACAACCAGACCTCAATAAAGTCAAGGCTATAAAGTCAGTTTCTACTCCAACCACTGTTAGGCAAGTAAGAGCTTTTATCGGGATGACCTCATACTATCGCCGCTTTATTAGAAATTTCTCTGATATAGCCGAACCGCTGGTCAATTTGACAAGGAAATATGCACGATTCCAATGGGACGATGCTTGCCAAACCGCTTTCGATACACTAAAAACGAAGCTCGCGGAGATGATAACACTGGCCTATCCCAACCCAAATAAGGCGTATAGGTTATATACTGACGCATCCGATCAATCGATTGGCGCATGCCTATCCCAGGTAGTGTACGATAAGGAAAATAGGAAGGATGTAGAAAAACCAATTTATTTATTGTCCCATAAATTAAGTGACACACAAACGAGGTGGTCAACTATAGAGAAAGAGGCTTATGCCATACACTATGCTCTTCAAAAACTGAATCACTACCTGCATGGCGCAACATTCACGATATACACTGATCATAGGCCCCTGGAGCACTTACTTAATTCGCCCATACAAAATAAGAAGATACAAACTTGGGCTCTGAGCATGTCTGGCTACAATTGCAGCATACAGTATCTTAAGGGTAAGGATAATGTTTGCGCGGATCTCTTATCACGCGCTGTTGATGTGAACGAAGACCATATTGCTTCTCCAGTAGATATAGATGATAGAAATTACTTGGTTAGTGTTATAAACTCCAACCTAATGGAGCCGGAAGAATTAGCAACCCATAAAAATGTCGGAAATTCATCAGAGGCACCCGAACGGCCCATATTGAAAGGAATAGACATAATCAGGGAGCAAGAATCAGACAAAAACATCTTAGACCTGAAGATTAGATTACGAAATGGTAGGGCTACCAAAGCAGAACAGAAGAGATATATAGTAATGGATGAGGTGGTGTACTATTTGTCTCAACCTGATGATGAACCCCTCATCAGGCTGTATGTACCATCTCACCTTAGAAAAATGGTGCTAGTTCAATACCATGATGACAGTGGCCATATGGGGGTGGATAAAACATTCCACTCAATAAAACAAAAGTATTTCTGGCCTTGTTTACTTAGAGAAATAAATGATTTCGTAGGTAAATGTATACCGTGTCAGACAAGAAACCTAAAGAAGCAGCAACCCCCCATACAGGAATGCGACTTCCCTCCTTTTCCTTTCGCAAAGGTTGCTTTAGATGTCTCAGGACCCTACCCAAAGACCCATTCAGGTAACCAATACATAGTTACATTCATAGATATGTACAGTGGTTGGCCGGAGGCATTTGCGGTTCCTAATAAGAAGGCAGAAACAGTGGTGCATCTCTTAGTTGACGAAATTTTCCCCAGATTTGGGACACCACTTCAGCTTTTAACTGATAATGGGCCAGAAAATATCAACAGGGTAATGAAAAAGACATTAGAAGACCTAAATATACACCATGTGACAACTTCTTTTTATCACCCCCAGAGCAACGGTAAGGTTGAGAGGTTTCACAGAACAATGCATGATGTTCTAGCAAAAAAAATCGGCAACAACGAACAGTCGTGGGATATTTACATTAACCAAATGTTGGCGGCTGTCCGGTTTCATGTGAGCGAGACCACTAAGTTTTCACCGTATTACTTGCTCTACAACAGGGATGTTATTTTGCCCTTGGACAATATACTGAGGCCTCGTCGCATATATTATGGTGATGAGCATCACCAAATTGCACTACAGGAAATGCATCGTAGCTTCACGTTAGTTAGGAATAATATAAGAAAAGCGAGGAGAGCCGCGATAGATAAGTCGCGTGGTAAGACGAAAAATACAACTTTCGAGGTTGGTGATTTGGTGTACTATAAGAATCACCAAAAGAAGGGGAAGTTAGATGTGCGCTGGCGGCCATATTATGTGATCATTGAAAAGACTGGCCCGGTCTCTGATAGAATTAGAGACCAGTTAACCGGCTCAGTCAATGGACGCTGCCCGAAGATGCTGAGCATCTTCGGGCAGCGTCCATTGATGAATGGAAAATCCCTACTTCCGATAGGCCGTTGCGAAAGATTGTATTGGCTGCTCCAGTAGAATCCAGTGATTCGGATGACGAATCCGGAGCGGAACAGACCGACTTTCCAGTGCACAAAAATCGACACCAACGTGTGGAATCAGACGATGAGTCTGATGTTCCATTAATGGAGCGTCGCATCATGACGCGACGTAAAATGGCGGATAAAAACGTGTCAACTATTGATAGTGATGATGGAACTGGTAGTATAAACAATGTTTCATCCACGTTCGAGGATGATTGCTCAAAGTGCGAAACGTCTGGATCTACTCATGTAGATCAGGGTTTTTCTAGGGAATCACCTAGCAGCGAAGATGTCCAAATGAGACAAATGTCTGTTGAAACAAAAAGTACGGATAGACCTGCAGATTCCACAGTTGATCGGAACAAAAAGAAAGAACAACTGAAAAGTCTTGTAGACTTATTGGCTGATATGCTATAGGATTGGGAAAGAAATCAGTGGGTGGATTAACGATAGTTTAAGTGAATAGTACTCCGGGGTCAACGGGTGTTCAACACTCAAATGTCTCTGCGTTAAACAGAGAGATGTCAACAAATCAGATATGCGTGGTTTCGAATCCAGAGGAAGTAGTTGAAGGAATAGAAAACATTGTACAAACTAAGGAACTACGAGTCACGGGTCCATTTTGTTAGACTAAATTAAGATAAATGAAACCTCTAATCCTCCACAAGTATTTCTCCACAAGTAAATTGCATGCGGATTAACGTTGGAATCAGGGTAATTTTCTTCGTTCTCTGTTGAACATTTGTCGGTCAGACTATGAATGATTTACTGCAGGTAATGGCAGTTTTTTTTTCTGTGTTCAAACATAGTATGTTTGAAATTAAATTAAATTAAATGAGGTTACATGTGTAACAATAAACTCGAGCAGAAGCACACATGGTGTTGATCAAAGGTCATTTACTCGATGTCAGTTTAAGAAACTGGGGCGCGGTTACCGCCCATGGACATATCGTCATGCATCAAGGTGTCTACGCTTATGGACACAGAGGAGGAAGAGAATGAACATTTTTGAGAACTTTACCCAATTCGGTGCAAATGGATATTTAAAAAAAAAAAAAAAAAAAAAAGAACAATGAAACATTGAGCTGCGAGAACATTATTTTTTGTGTAATTCCCAAGTGATTCTGTCGTCACTTTTGTGGCGGTCTCATTCATTTTGGCTTCCAGCGCTGCATCGGGAGGCATGCGCAAGGGATTCTGTTTTTTTTTTTTTTTTTACAGGAAAATTTCACGATGGACACGAACATTGTTGGGTTGCCGATGTCGGCTCCCCTATATATTTTTTTTGTTGTTTTTTTTGTTTTGTTTCGGCATGCACATGTTTTGTTGTTTTGGCATGCACATGTTTTATACAATTGTAGGGCTTGTGTGGCATGGGGAGGTGAGTGAGGGTGTTGTGCTTAAAATGTTCTTAGGTGAACATTTTGGAAAATGGGAGGGCGAGGAGTGTAATATAACGGTCTGGCCCCACCCAAGAAGGCTGATGAAGCGTGGGTGTTCCCGGTTGATGAAAAGTAGCGGATGTCACTTTGACCCTATTTCCGACAGCGGCGGAAATGCCTACGCAGGCAAACATACAGGTGACTCTGAGAATCGCGTGGGCGTCGCGGATCGAGGCAAAAAACCGGAAGAAACAAGTTCCGCTTTTGGAAGATATATAAAGACTGCGAAAACACAGATAAGTCAGTCTCGAGAAGTCGAAGAAGAAGCTAGACGAGCTAAGCAGAGAGGCCACACTCCCGTCGAACCCCCATTAGAAGCGCGCTCTCAATTCTCTGCCCTTGTGCCACACGGTCCATCGTTCATCAATAAAAATATAAGTCATATATTTTTATATACACCCGTGTTTGTTATTTGTCGCTATGTAACACACGGCAATGCGAGGAAAATAATCACAGAAAACAAAAGAAAATTTGTGATTGTGAAAATAGATAATGTGAATGTGAAAATGCAACTAGACAACAGTCAGTGAAGCCACATAGAAAGAAATCGATAAACCTATATTAAGATGGACTTCGAAAGTCGCGAGTAGTGTATCAGGTGAGAAATTATTTTTATTGGCGAAGTTTTTTTTTCTGAGATTTTTTAAGTACTTCAACTACAGATATATTTCTTATATATTTTACAGATATCTACGATGAACAATACAGTATTACAGAGCATAATTGAAAAACTCCCCTTGATTCAGACAGTTGGTAAGAATCATTTCATGCTTAACTACGATGGCGCTATAGAAGAAAGACTTAGTTTTCCAAAAGTTTGATTCAAGCTGTGTTTAACAAATTGATGTTATCTTCAGCGCCAGAATTGAAGGATTGAACTTTATTGAAGTACTTGTCATATGAAATCAATTTTTATTATAATATTGATTCATTTAAAATTTTGTGTCTGTGTAAATAAAATACATACAGTGATAGTTAGTTATAAGAAGGTATCTCCCCTAATTGAAACTCTTAACGAACGAAATAGAAACGAGGTTTCAGTCTCTTTTTTTTTTCTAAAGGACAGCGGCTATTTTAAAAACATGCATATACGTAGTTAATAAAAGCATGTAGTTAGGTCACATGTGTCTTGTCGTAATTATCAATTACCGCCAGGTCACAATATATTACACACACTACCTTCTCAACAAAGATAATTAAAATCATTTTAACCTCTTCTTAAGGAAACAGAAAAAGCATTAATATAGAAAATCAAAGTTATTCATACACAAATCTACAGCATAACGCTTTTGGATATCTTACTGCACATAGATAAAATATATGACAATTCATAACAAATTTATCCTTTTGATGTGCTTTCGTAATCTTCACATATACTTTTGATATATTAAAGTTGAAAATATTGATAAAATAAATTTGGTAAATAATATAATAACATTTATGAAATAATTTTTTGCGTATTACCTGAATGCAAAAGAAAATGAACTAGAAATTAGAAGAAAATAATAAATATGTATTCCAGAGACGATAGAAACACGGAAGAAGAGCGCATACTGGTATTTATAAAAACATTTCTAATTTTAAAGTGAGTCGGTTTATAAAAATGCTTGTGCAAATTAAAACAATAATTTAGCTTTGGGTCATGAAAGAAAAGTTTAGACAATTTAGAGACGCAAGTAAGTGCCAAGTTTTGACATTTCATACATCAATTTTTAAGATGAGCCACATCTATAAACAAACTTTTGAACTCGCAATAATTCTTGTAAAAATAATTATCTTAAACAACTGAAATAACGCCGTGTGGCTTGGAATATTTATCAATCACCCAACTCAGTATTTAGTAATTTAGTAATTCCATAATACAAGGCATTACTTTACGCCACTCACATCAAATCATCTCTTTATCATAAAAAGGAAATATCTCTTTACCAAATAATGAGAACAGTTGACTTTTTTATTTCTTTTGTTTTTTCATAGCTTTCTTTATATATTCTTACTTTTAAGAAGTAACAATCATAAAGGTCCTTAAAAATATTCTTTCTTTGTGATTGTTACTTAGCATATAGCAATAAAATTAAAAGCAGGACCGATGCGTACTAACCCCGAACCCACCAATCTTAAGGACAAGCGTGAGTGGGTGCTTGCTTTGTGAGCCTCACTATCTTATCAATATTATCTTTTTCCTATCTACGTTTATATATATATATTACAGTTGCGGAGTAAATAACACATTCCCGGTGACAAAATGAACTTGTCTAGAACTTGTCTATAAAGAACAAGTTGGAATCAGTCTTTAAAGTATTTCTTACAGAGGTCACTGCGAGTACCTAAGCAAGACTTTATATTTTAACCGCTAGAAAACGAGTTATAACAGTGTCGACGAGAATCGAAACTCATACGAGTTATACGAGGATTCGAAACTCATACTGAGAAAAATATTTGTTGTTTCGGTGCACAGTGACGATGAAAATTTAAACTATGTTGGTTTACATCTTTTCTTTGTGTATAGAAAAAGAAAAGAGAAATAACAAATATTCTTCAAAGATGAAGAAAATATTGGCTTATGTGGTAAAAATTCAACAATAAAAGCGACATCAGCAGTTGTTGGAACTCCAGATACAGCAATAATAATAGTTGATGAAAATAATTATGAAGAAAACAGAAAATTCTCCAACTTCTTTTACTACAGACGTGCTGGTAAACGCCATATTTGAATTTACATAAATCCAGATGATGGAATTACCTTTTCTGCGTATTTTCAAAGATACGAAAATTTTAAAGAAAATAATGCAGTAACTGGGAAAACGAGAGAAAAACGAAATTTTTGTTGAGAAAGTTAGTACCGATAGAACATGAAAAATAGAGTGATGTCATACTACAAAAAAAAAACACAAGAAATTGATTTTGAAAAAACAGTAAATATTCGGTCAAATATTTTTGGCGACAAAAGCTCTTTATTTAACACTCGTTGGAAATATATGAATCTAACAAAAACAGACGAAGATTTTATCACATATA
Organism: Ascarosepion bandense; assembly: GCA_037127315.1. Classification (NCBI taxonomy): domain Eukaryota; kingdom Metazoa; phylum Mollusca; class Cephalopoda; order Sepiida; family Sepiidae; genus Ascarosepion; species Ascarosepion bandense. The sequence goes on from JBBBDQ010001829.1 coordinate 1,147,840, forward strand.
AACAAGGAGTGTAAAAGGTTCCGAATAAACGAACTGACTAGTGAACATTAAAAATTTCATTTTCGTTCAAGGGTTAACGGCGAAAAAAGATGCAGAAATACGGACGGAAATTCTATCGAAACTGTAACTTTAAGAATTGTAATGCTACTAGTGTGGTAAAGTAGGATGTATAAAGTCACATTGTTAAACTAAACCAAGAAAACTTTCTCACGGGAAAAATTAGTACACAGCAATGCAAGGAAAAATAATCACAGAAAACTAAAGAAAATGTGTGATTGTGAAAATAAATAATGTGGATGTGAAAATGCAACTAGACAATAATCAGTGACGCCACATGGAAAGAAATCGATAAACATATATTAAGATGGACTTCGAATGTCGCGAGTAGTGTATCAGGTGAGGAATTATTTTTATTCGCGAAATGACTTATAATGTAATAAAAAGGCTTATGTGTTAAAAAATACTAAGGGTTTGTAATGACTGGAGGGAATTATTTGAGCTTTCAGATTAGTCTATATGTTTATTGCAAATGGACAACGACCAATTAAAAAAAATAAATAAAGCGAAAATTTAAAGGAAGAACTGAAAAACTGTTTTTCGAATGTTCTCTCAAATAAGTTGGGTCGGTGTTCCACATTCAAGGCGAAATTTCAAGTGAAAAAATATTCGACGCCAGTATGAAGTGTACCATTTGCAGCAATGGAGTAAGTCAACGATAAATTAGAAAGACTTTAAAAACAGATGTAATTGAAAAGATAAATCATTCAAAAGAAACAATACCAACAGTGTATGTAAAGAAAAGAATTATAAAATTCGTGCTTGTGCTGATTTTTCAATAAGGTTAAACAACTGTTTAGAACCCCAGAACTACACATCACTAAGTCCAGAGAACATTTTTGAGATGTTAAACGGTGGGGAAAAAAATTCATCTCATTGTCTCTTCTCGTAACGAATGCGAGCGTGTCCTAAATGATGCAAAGTTATTGTTTGTTGATAGAATGAAACAATGTATAGCATCTTGCAAGTTTGGTTCTAGAGAGTACTGGCGGTCCTGCAATTGTCTGCTGAATAACAGCAAACCCCTCCTCTATTCAATCAATTCGGAGTTCTCACATCTACAGTAGTGAAGTAGTCAATATTTTTGGTGACAAAAGCTCGATGAAAATACATGAATCTAACGAAAAAAGACGAAGATTCTATCACATATGCTTGAATCGTAAGCAAGGAGTGTAAAAGGTTCCCACTAAGAGAACTGATTCAGTCAATCAGTTAAGTGCCATATGTGATACACGCTTCGGCGATCATGTCTCGAAAGAGACATGGCTGACTGGGCAGAAGATTATCTCACTTATCATTACATTCTGCGGTAGACTGGTTACCAACCAAGGCTAGAGAACCCAATCTGTCCTGTTATTTAACCCATAACTGGGGGGAATAGACGGATTAATACCTTTCCTAAAGGTATTTTCCTCGTAAGTGAATGCGGGGAGTTCAACTGGAATTCGAATTCGGCTCCTCGATTTCTCGTTCCGAACCGATATCCACTGCACCACAATATACATCCGTAAACATTAAAGAGTTCACTTTCATCAAGGGTTTACGGCGAAATATTGGCAGTTAATTATAGCTCATAGCTATAATTTCTAACCTCATTTCTAAACCTCCTTTTCAGGATCCTTTAAATATATTTAATATATTTCACATATATTTATGCATATATCTATAATTTGATTAACTATTGTATTCTTTAGGATCAAATACAAAAGTTGATGGCCAGCTAGGCTTGTTGATACCATCAGAACGTGAAAAATTTTATCGTTATTCTGGAAGTCTTACCACACCACCATGTTCTGAAACTGTTATATGGACTGTTTTTGACTCAACTATACCAGTGTCTTCACCACAGGTAAATGTTCTGCATATGCATCTGAAAATGAATTGTTAAACCAAATACGATATGATTTTCATTAAATCTCTACCTATATCAAATTTTCTAAGATTGGCTACGGTCATTTTATTGATTAATGGAAATAAGAAAAAACATAAGCAAAGCTTGATTTTCTTTTTGCTGAATTCTGGAAAAGTATATTAGTGGTTGCTAGTGTTATCACAACTTAGCATATGTGCACGAGTAAACGTTATGTATAGGCTCACTATATGGCCAATGATGGTCTTTGGGCTGTTGTCAGTGAATTTTATTGACTTTTTACTCCGATAAGCATGTTGAATTCTAATTAAATTATTCTTAAGGCTATGGGTATTTATAGGATATCACAGTTGATTTATCTCAATGTTTTAAATAAGTATCATTTTTCGGTGAGGTTTCTACGCTTGATTTACTCAAAGAAATATAATGAAATGATTTGGGTTTTCCTTTAGTTAAATGGTGTTAAGTCAAGATTTCTAATGTCTTTCTACCTTACCTCTTAGAATTACAAATAACAAGGCAAAATCCCTATCAAGATTGATGTTGAACTAATTCTACAAAACTGCAGTATTTTTTCTCTCGACTAGTAAAATAAATTCATGATTTTTTAAGTTTCATTTATACCAGGAGTTCCAATTATTGCCGGGTACCTTCTCGACCCCCATCCTTATATTCTAACAAAGATAATTTATTTAAAATTCCTTACATGGGGATATTTGGATTATACATATCTTTTGATTTTTGTGATTTTTACATTGTAACCTGATTTCTCTCTTTTTTTTCCCAGATGAAAGAATTTCGGATGAGAGTAAATTCAAAAAGTTCAACTACAAAAAAGCTGTCTAATAACTATCGTGAAATTCAACCATTGTTTCAACGAAAGATATTCATGAATAAGGCAAACCCTATCCACCATAAGGCTTTGTTTGTTATGCTAATGATTGGAGTTCATTTTTGTTGAACTTTGTTTTTTAGGACGAGAGTTGGAGAAATACATACCATCTCATATTAATATTTGTGCTTTCAAAAAGTTCTTTTGCACACACAAAAATAACTTATACTCCTCATCTTATTTTATATCATTTCAAGATATATCCCACAAATAAGTCCTATTATTAAAGACAGGCTTCCACATAAAAAATATTTTTCTTTTCACATTTATTTACATGTAATAGTATCTAAATGTGAAGAGAATATATAATTAATTGATATTTCTTGGCAGAAAAAATTGTGTTATTACTTTCAGTCTTGATAAAGTTTTAATGAAGGAAACAATTCAAAAAGCAAAACACTTAAAGGTTATTTCAAATATATCATAGCGAGTAACGCTACTTTATTGGATGTCCGCGTGATGATTGTCAGTCAACACAGAAGGTGGAATTAGCATTTTTGAGTCCAAATTCCGTTCACTTTTTCGTAAATATGTTTGGAAAGATATGAATCCATCTATTATCCCCATGATTACTTACTTTGGCTGGCAAACATTTTAAGAGAAGGCAAACTGAATCCCAAACCGGCTGGTTCGGCAAATTAGCAGTATATATATATATAAATGAATAAGAACGAAAAAAATAATTGCAACGAGCAATGAGTATTTATTATTAGTTATTAATTATTTTAAGTGAATTTCAAGCAGATATTGACATCGGTTACACGGTGTGTGGGCTCAAATCTTTTGGCATTTAAAAAAAAAAAGAATTGTAAAGGAAAGGGAAAAGAAAAATGTTAAATTTTAAGTTTAATTTATTTTATTTTTCCAATTTATTATACGAGGCCTAATGAATATATATTTTTGTGCTATGTTTTTAAATATCCTTTATTTTACATTTTATAAATAATTTTTCTGTTTGTGTATGTGATTTCATCATTTTTTTTAATTCCAAAAGAATTAACTTGAGACAATGTAACCGATGTCTTTATCTGTCTGCAATTCACTTCCGTCCAAAATTTAAAATTTCTCTCTCTTGGCCGTTCTCATTGTCTCTCCCCTTTCTACATTTTCTCACTTGTTCTTCTTTATTTTCCTCTTCACTTTCTACATCCTCTTTCTTTTCCTTTTCTTTATAGAAGTACAATTCTTTATTTTTTTTAAATGCCAAAAGATTTTAGTCCATACATCGTGTAACCGATGTCAATAGCTGTCTGCAATTCACTTTCGGCCAATATATAAAATTTCTCTCTTAGCCGTTTTCATTGGGTCTTTCCTATCTATATTTTCTCGCTTATTTTCTTTTTCACCTTCAATTTCTTCTGTATTTTTCCTGTTTTTCGTTCTTTTCCTTTTCTTGATTTCTCATCTTATTTTTTGATCTTTTCTCCCATCTTTCTTTTCCCTCCTTTTTAATATCTTTTTACCTCGGACAAAAAAAACTCCAAAAGGAAAGGGAAGTGGTGTTTTTAATTTTAAAAAAAAAGTTTATTACCATGATTATTAACTAACTGATTAGACATTGTTCTTTCAATGTCGAAACAAAATGTATAATTTTGTAGTAGTTTATAGTTTGCACATTTTCTAAAGTAATAATTAATAATAATAATAATAATAATAATAATAATAATAATATATATATATATATATATATATATATATATATATAGGACGTAATTGTTAGGTAAAATATATTTAAAAGAACTGGATTCTAACAACTCTAGAAATACGCAAGCGTGAACACCACTAATAAGAGAGACTCCATGGATAAGACAAGATTTACTTTGGAATTTTAGATGGTTTCTAAGAATGATTAGACATTTTTTTTAACGAGTATGTTAATACAGAGTAATTTTATATCCAAACTTGCCATAGATATGTTAGTCATATTAATATTTCTAATTATATGGAATAAGTCGCATGAATGTCTGATATGTGATAGCGTTAGCTAATTTATGGGGAGTACTGTTAATACCAGATATAGTAGGTCTAATGGGAATGTTTAGTTTGTTTTATAAACAAAAATTTGGCTTACCAATGGGGTCTCCTATTAGTAATATATATATATATATATATATATATATATATATATATATATATATTAAAAATAGGGGTTGTTACAACGAGAGAAATTGGTATAGAATAAAAAAGTTTGAGTTTTGTTTAAAGTATAAATTTATTATTATTATTATTATGTCATTTTTCATCATATTTCGATTTCTGCTTTGGTCTCACTACCAACCAAGTCTGCGGGGAGACCTAAGGCAGGTAGTGGCGTGTTGTTATGGCTCCATTTCATGTTTTTCTATCTTCCCTATCATCCCCAGCATTACATAGATAAAGTTTTCCTTAGTGTGTGGGCTGTACTTAATAAGACAATTTTTTGTATATCTCTTAAGCTGGGGTTTCCAGGGATTCTTTCAATGTGTTGTTTTGTTCCATTTTTTATCATTCCAAGTGCACCTACTATCACTGGCACAACTCTTGTTTTCAATTTCCACATTTTTTCTATTTCAATTTCCAGGTCTTTATATTTTGACAGTTTTTCAAATTCCTTGATTGCTATGTTACAATCCCCTGGACAAGCCATATCAATTAATAGACAAGTTTTCTCCTTCTGGTTTTTAACAATAATGTCTGGCCTGTTTGCTTCAATTTTTCTGTCTGTGTAGATGGTGTAATCCCATAGAATGGTTACATCTTCTATTTCTGTAACCGGTGCTGGGTGATTTTCATACCAGTGACTTGCTTTTTACATGATATATTATGCGCCCATAATGGTATTTGTGATGCTACAAGTGTTTCGAGTCTAAAGTTCAGGCGAATAAATTTTATATATCAAGATCCATTTGTTTTTCTGGTGGAAAAGTATGGTGTATATATAGATAAGTGGAGAGCAGGTCAGAAATTTCATATGCGTGCGTGTTTGTTGTTGTTTTTTTTTATTTTATTTTTATTTTTTTTTTTTTTCACACTCACAGGTTAAATCTCTTCCGTCATCTTTCGTTGGCTATAAAAAAAATTTACTGACTTGTGAAGTTTGATTTCGTCTTTATACTTTAAAATTGTTTTCAGCGATTTTGGTTCAATTCTACTCTATGGATCATCTAGTTCTTTTTGTTGTTTTTTTTTTTTAGTACTATTTTTGCAACGATTTGCGAATTTTTTTATTTTATTTCGTTGGAATTTAGTGTGTGTGTGTGTGTGTGTGTGTGTGTGTGTGTGTGTGTGTGTGTGTGTGTGTGTTTTCATGTTGTTTTTTGAGGGAAGGCTTGTATTTTTTATAAATATTTCTTCTTGCATCATGAGCGAGTCATAATCTGCATTTTGGTAGATAGGCATTACTCTGAATTTACCATCACTACATTCGTGTAAATGTTGGGAAAAATATAAGTTCCTGTTATAGCCTAGTTTAATGTTACTTTTGTGCATGGCTACTCTTTTATGTGTCGCCACCACATATATTTTTGCGCATTCATCGCATTTTAGAGCATAAATTACGTTTTAGAATTGCAGCTCAGATATGTTTTTATTTCGAATGTAGATGTGTTTTCGATCTTGAAGTGGTTTCCTTCTATTATTATGTCACATACCCCACGTCTTTTTTGTTGCATTTTGTGATCCCCTGTTGTGTGTGGAGACGTATGCTAGAATGTTTTTTCTTTTTCATAAACATTTTTTTGTTTTTTTGTTTGTTTGATATTTTTGTTTTGTATTTTTTTTTTTTTTATCCGGAGAGATTCTAATGGTATTTCTTCTGTCAGTTGGAAACCCTTGTTTATTAGTGGAGTTGGGTATCCTTTTATTTGCAGTGTTTCTCGTATTTTCTCTAGGCGTATTTTACGAAAGGTTTCGTCAGCTACTATTATAGAAATTGTAACACTATGCATTCGACTTTTCACTTATGAATGTTTCAACGCGCTGTGAAACTTGTGAGAATTCAAAATACATTAAATTTTGTCATACCTAGATCTTAAAAGCTTTCTCCCTGCCTTTAAAATAAAATATATTGGAAAATTGTTAAAAACATAATTGCTGTAAATGAACTTGAAAACAGAAAGAAAATTCTTAGAATTTTCTTTGAATGAATGCAAATTTATTCATTAGTGCATGCATTAGAATTTCGCTGATAAGTCTTTTGAATTGATTTAGATCTTTTGAATAGACCCTTAATAATTTATTCTTCCGAATAAACCCTTAATAATTTAATCAATTACTTTACAAAATGTACTTTAAAATCTTGTTTAAAATATTTTTGTATTGGGAACCTGTAAAACTAAAGTATCTTTGCGATAATGGTCTTTATTTCTCATTTTACTTTTCTTCTTCACATTTAAATAGAAGCAATAAAATAGCAGTTTACTATTTTCAGATTGTTCATTAACTTCAATGCTTCTAAATGTTTTTATTGCACAATGAAAATAATTTTGATAAATAAAAATACTAAAAATTTCAAATGTTATTTTTTATTTTTTATTTTTGCTTTGTAGTTTTAAAAAGAAAATGCTTTTAAATTTAAAGAGTAAAATATTAGTAAATGACAAATTTTAGTGACTTTAAAAATTGTTTTCAACAAAGTTGTGAGTTTTAAAATCATTGTTCTCTTTATTTCATTCTGACAAGAGACCATTAAAATCAACTCAACGCTATCCAAGACATTGAATGAATGACTGAAATTTTGTTCTATGTATGTTTCTATTAAATGTTTACTCTAGAAATTAGTTAAACTTACTTTTTGGAATAAAGTGAAAATACACCAATACTGTCAAAGATTTTGCAAAATTTTTTCACAATAGGCGTTTTTTAAAAATTTATTGTTACTTTAGGTGAACTGAAATTTAAATTTCAACTTTTCAAGAGTAAATCAAGAAAAAAGTAATTTCTATTTTTATATTCTGAGGCAGTTAAATCTGACATTTTTCATAGTTTTCTCGTTAAATTTTGACACAATATGCCTCGTTTGGAAAGGAAGTAAGGTTACACGCTAAAGGTTTAGAAATAAATTAATCGATGCCAGAAAAAGGAGAGATTTAAACCTTAAATTCACTCACAATTTATTAGTATAATCCAGTAAAATTCAACAGAACCTTTCACTTCTCTCTTCCCTCATTTTCTGACTATGTTGAATGAGTTTGAATCTATGCTATGCACATTGTCTGCTACTAAAGTTGTGAAAAGTCTACACATGAACGGAGAATAGTGTATGGACATAGAGAATTAAAAATGTAATTTTGGTTAAGAGTTATTTGGCTCTATATAGCTGATTAATTAGAAGCAATGCGTCGTTTTTACTTCTTTTTTTACAGTATCCAAATCTGATCTTATGTCTATAAAATATTTTACCCAAATATCAACCTTCTAAATAATTCCATTTTTATATTCAGCTTTTGTTTCGCGCTTTTAACATTTATTGTGGTTAAATTCCACAGTGAGTACATTTTAAGGTCCGATTTGATACGAATAAAGCCTATAAATGCTACAGTCATGTATTTCAAGTTAACAACAAATTGTTTTGCATCTTAATGCTTATTTCAATTTATTTAGACGTCAAAAGCTTTATTTTTTTTTACAGAGCCTTCTTTTTATGAACAAAAATAGATTCATATGAATTATTTTGTTAATACTTTAAGAAATCAAAGAATTTAACCTTGTTAATATTTTTTGTAGTTTAAGAAAATTATTTCCAAAGCGTAATCGCCCAGACGCTACTAAATATTAAAATCAAAAGTAATTTACTCAAGTGACAGCTAAAGTTCAAGATACTTTAATGAATATATTCTTTTTATTTGTGTAAATCATCAAAAGAGAATAATGTGCATAGAAATGAATTGGTGTGATTTAAATGTAACGAATACTTCGATCTGTGATATAGTGAAGGTTGCTGAAAAGTTCTCAGAAACCCTTGCGAAACGATTTTGGTATTTGGTCAAGTTTGAGGAACTTTTCAGCACCCACATAATGCTACTGTTCAATTTCAAATCGTACATAAGTGCATTTACATTCATGAACTATCAGCTTAATCTTATACCCAATCAAATTAAAATGTCGCGTAAAAAAGTCACAGGAAAAAAAGATAGTCCAATGTCAGCATTATTTCTCCCTGTTTTCTAGTTTAACTATTGAATACTTAGTTCTTATAAAATAAATTATATTTTTCTAGTATAAAATAAATAAAATTAATAATTAATTAAAAGGTGTAAATAATTAAATATTATAACCGTCTAGGTTCGTTTTTACACGTACTTTTGAGAGAAATACATTTTAAAGAAAGTCAGACTGTTTTTAAACATTGTTACATTTGTCTGTAAGCATTTCTATTTTATGAATTAGTAATTAAAAAACCGCCAAAATTTCTCTTCTATGTGGATTGTTGATCATTCATTTTTTGTGGTAACAACGAAAAAATATGTATTTTATTTACTGGCCAATCAGAGACTTGCGCCCATGTCATCATACATTTTGAACTTAAAGTCTGTCTATGGATCCTCCTGTTTTCTTATATAAAGAGTCTGATAAGATTAGAAAGTAATCAGATTTCAAGGCAGAAGTCATCCGAGGAGACGGAGCCTGCTGACTGCGAAGGTTTCAAATCTTCTATATTTCAACCTAAACGATTAAACACTAAAATTTCAAGAAGACCCAGAAGGAAAACCTTAATTAAGTGTGACTTTTTCTTGTTTTTTTTTTTTCCTTTCTAAAATTGTGACTCTTTTCCTGTGAATATTCTAGTTACACTAGTTTATAAGTTAATATTGTGCATTTCATTCTATTCAGTAATTTTATTTTCGTTGCTATATTTTCTATTTTTCTTACTAAATTACATAATTTTCACATTTTTCAGAATTTTAGTCATCTATTTTCATGAGATTAAATTTGGCCGAAAAAATTTATGTTACATGAGCGTAGATCAAACTTTCAGATATAAAGCAGACGCTTTCATCGGAACTTACTTAAGTTTTAAATTTCAAAATATTTATGGTACATTCTGATTGATGGTAAAACAATAACGTCCAACCCAATTTGAAGAGCCTACCTGTATGATATATAAAAGGGAATTGTAAGTGAAGTGAAAAACAAGCTGCTACAGGAATTCAGATCTCCCTACTCTCGAAGTAAAACGACAAAGAAAAAATTAGACTATCCATCGGCTTTATTCATACAAATCGTTTTTTTTAAACTATGTTAAAATTAAAGATTTAACACAGTTTTCAGCAATTATCCAATATTTTATGGAATTTTAGTTAGTTTAGCTTTCCAGATTTACGTTTGAAGATGTTTTTTGAAAAATAAAAATGAAAATAATATAAAACTTTCTTTTAAAAAATGTTACAATTTAATAAAAATGAAAATAACGGCAGTGGTAACTCAATAATTTATGAAATGTTATGGCATTTATTAACTTTTATTTTTAATATCTATTTTTCATATTCTTTTTAGGTACCTCCGCAAAGTAAATTTCACAATTATTTTTTCTTAACAAAAGAAATTAAAATGTAAAAGTTGCTTTAATGATAAATATCACTTACGGCCACCCGTACAAATAAGATAAGGGCAATCAAAATGCACACAATTAAAATTGTTTTAATTATTTTAAAAATTGACGGGATAAATCATTTGTATTAAGCTTTACAATTTTTAATTAGTAAATGTATTCTTCATACATTCATTTCATACCCTAGCCCGCGCAATAGAGGAAGAAATTTTAAAATATTTTTAAGACTTTATATACCATTATTAAACAAATTTTTAAAAATTCAAATAATTCTTGTAAAAATTCATTATTCATTGAATTTCTTTTTCTTTTCAGACTATGATATACTTAATTTATATTGTTCATAAGAGCAATCAAAAGTTTATCCAAATAAAAATTAGCATAGTTTTTGCAATTCAGACCTACTTTTTAGAAAATCGGGGACTATTGAAGAAAAAAAGACAGTTGATTAGCATTCCTCAACGACTCCTGAATTTAATTATATTAGGTTTATTGGGGCTCAAAGTCGAAATTTTACACATTTCTGGAAATTAATTGGTGGGGGTAACATATGTAAAAAAAAGTATTTTACCAATACTTTATAAGAATAATTATTTCAAAACTGATTTCAGTCAATTATGAATAAGTTCTGAAATTTTCATCAAAATCCGACCATTATTTGATTTTTGCAAGAATTTCCAAATTAATGTGTCTTTCACGGTCAAAAAAGTGCATTGCGTAATATTACGCTTTTTTGACGTAATAAACTGTACGTCAATTTAGGTCTCGCACTGTCAAAAGAAAAAATATTTTCTACCAAATTTTCGAACGTGTTAGAAATAATTAAAAATAATTAAAAAAATAATTAAAAAATACTTTGAACTATCCTTTTAATGATAATATAAACATTTTTGCACATAAAACTTTGTTTTTATTTAATTTGGGGCCTTTTTCCTTCATACTATGCTTTTCAGCAATTTTTTGGAGGTACCTAGTTCATTCTTGAATTTTTTTCTAGAATTAATTAATATTGCTTTAAATGTTTAATTGTAATAAATTTATACTTCTACTTTTGTAAATAAATTACTTTTATTCTTATAAAACCTTAGCGTTGATAGTTATTTTTTATTATCCTTTTCTTTCCCCTCTCTCTCTCTCTCTCTCTCTCTCTCTCTCTCTCTCTCTCTCTCTCTCTTTTCTTTTCTTTTCTTTTTGTCGCAATCGTAAAAATTGGGGGCTTGTCCTAAGTTTGAAATGTTCATTTTAAAACATAACTTAATTCATATTTCCCTTCAGATATATTTTATTTATTTATTTATTTATTTATTTATTCATTTATTTCATAAAATTGACTTTGTGTTTGTTTAAAATGTTGTTTTCTGCCGAATAATTTCTTTCTTCATTACTTCTGATGCATTAAAGAAAAAGTGTAAACATCTGTATCACAAAACCCTGAATTATGATGATTATGATTTAAATAAATGTGAGCATGTTAAGCACTACATGGCTCTTGATGACAATTTTTAGTCTCTCTCCCTGCACTGTACAGAAAAAATAATTTTGGACAATTTGAAATCTGTATTCTCAAGTTGAAATTGCACCCAGAGTGTTCATGACCAACTGTACAGGAGAATATTCATTTTAAAAACTGAAACTTATAAAAAATCTGCTTCGTAGCATAATAGAGAATCATCGTTTGAACTGGATTTCACCCATGTACTTCGAAAATGACATCCTATCGACTTCAAATGCTTGCTATAATAAGAGGTTCTTAGTAATTCATATTGTGCCATCTAATCTGTGCCGCTTACTGAGTATTATTGCTTTTCAAGCCTTTTGTATTGTTCAAATGTTTATCGTGTTGATTAGTTGCTGCTGAACAGCATGTTTTTAATGTTTTAACACCAATTTTGTTGAAGTGTCATTAAAATAAATAAATGTTTAATATTATCGACCATTTACTTTACTTCTGTGAGTGATTTTCCTAAGAGTCCCTGCACACTGGTTTACCCAAGGGCCCATAATGCTGTTAAGACGACCCTGTCAAATTCCTAACTGAAAAATATTCAGGAAAGTATTTCTCTTTTCTTTATAAATGTAGTTCTCACTTCGGAAAAATAATATTATAATAAATCTTATTATAACTCGGCTTGTGCTGTCTGTGTCACTTATTGTGCGCCGATGTTACCGCAAACAATTGTTGTTTGAAATATTTTTTGGTGAGATATTTTACCAAAATAATCCCTTAGAGAAGGATACCTAACTTTTAAAGTGATTTTTTTAATAAAATAGTTTTCATTTTAGCTTTAATTGAAAGCTAAATGATTAAATTTACTATTTCCAGTAAGTAAAATACTCTGGTGTATTTCAAATAGAAATTATATTGATGGAATTTCAACTTTTTTAGAGTTTTCAAAAGTTATCGTTTTTTTTTTTTCTGTACATTTTGACAGATTGACAAGTTTGTAAACAAAAGTTGAGATTCAGTTTTAAAAATCTTGGAAAAATAAAATATACATATGTGACACGTTATTTTTGAAAAAAATTTAAAGATTTAAAGTTAAATTAATCTGATTTTATGTATTACTTGTTTATAGCATGAAATTTAGAAAAAAAAGTATTTTTAAATCACGTAGGTCATATGTTTCCGACGCGTGAAGTGATTGATAACAGCCAGATGCGTTAATAAGCTAAGTATGGTTGGCCGAAATTGATATAATTGTCCAAATTTCTTCCTGTAAGAGGAAGAAACCGTGAAACACGTGACCTTTTGATGTCAAACACGAAATATCATACTTTAAAAAACATCCTAACTACATACACGCAAAAAAAATTATTTAAAAATATTTATCTCGAAGATTTTGTATTAGACTTTTCAATTTTCGATTAGTAAATACGGTTTTCACTTAATAACAAGGCTTTAAAGAATTAAAAAAAATTCATGAAATTTCATGAAATTACGTGAAAAGTGGAGTAACAGATGTCAAAAAATATTTTTAGCAAGACTTTCTAAAAATAATAATTTCATTTATTTTTAATATGTCCTGAAAGTTTCATTAAAATCCGATGATTATTTAGTTTTTGGAATAATTCACAAATTAACGTTTTCACAGAAAAAAAACTGAGTTTCGTAATATTACATTATAAGTAAACAGTAGTAAAAATTTGTTCACTCGCTGAAAAAAAAAAATATTTTACCAAAATTTCGAACGTGTTAGAAAGGATTTTTAAAAATTAAAAACTAATTAAAAAATACATTGATCTTTCCTCTTAATAATAACGCAAACATTTCAACGGGAAAAAACTTTATTTTTCTACACACTCTGCTACTTTTTATTTCAGCAATGACAGAAACAATATGGAATCATATCATGTCTTAAAATATTGTTGAAATGTAAGCCATTTTTTCTTTCTTTTAACTTTTGCTTAAATTTAAAAGTTTTCATGCTTAATTGAAGGATTGATTTTGTTTTTCTAGCCAAAATTTCACCGCCCAGACTTTAACTAAGTCACCGTCATTTTCTTTCTATTGGAGTGGATGGACTGGGCTATCGCACGGTTTATATTCCACCCACATCTGTTAAACAGGTGAAGAGGCTCATCCCTTGTTTCCTGTTAATGATGCGGTTTCCGGTTTTCTCTTTTCCAATCTTTTCACTCTTTTCTTTATTTTTTTTTTCAATTGGTGTAGATAGACTAAACTATCGCCCGGTTCACACTCCACCCACGTCTATTGAACAGGTGAAGAGGCTCATCCCTTGTTTCCTGTTTAGGATGCGGTTTCCGGCTTTCTCTTTTCCAGTCTTTTTACTCTTACGTAGCCCCCTGCGCATCAGTGGCGTTATCGCCTTGCTTGGGGTGATATGATTAATATATATATATATATATATATATATATATATATCGGTAACTCCAAAGATGCGTTAGAAAATGGACATACATAACGAAAAAATGAAAAAATGTACCAAACTTAATAAAAACAAAATCTTACATGTTTTATTAAGTTATAATTGGTAAGCCCAAAAAGTACCTTCATAATTTTTTCTTTCTTTTTTATTCTTGCGAAAGTCAAATAATTGTCAGATTTAAATGAAAATTTCAGGATTTATTTACAAATGAATTAAATTATTTTAATATTTTCAAATCTTGGTAAAAATACATTTTACGTGTTACACCCACCCCACACGCTAACTATTTAATTTCTGAAATTTCAAGTAATCCATTTTTGTAGGGCTTAATGTTTATATTAGTTATAAGCAGAAATCTTTGAAGAATTTAAATCATCAATTTTCAAACAGATCTCCCAGTTACCGAAAATCTGCTTTGAATCGTAAATAAAAATGCAATAAAACTAAGATATTTATAGTTAAGAAATATCTTAGTTTCATTCCAATATCTTTTGCGTTCCCATTTTTTTGCTTTTCACCATATTTTTCTTTTCTTTCTGGCTTTCTTTTACTTTTATTTTCAAATACGCCGCAGAAAGATACAGATCTGAAAAACAATTTCTACAGTTTAATTTCGCAAACATTTCCTCTGGCCTTGGTACTTAAACACTTCTTTAACCCAGTCGAAAAATTAGCACAAAAATAATGTTTTTTTTCTTTACATACACTGCTGGTGCTACCATTTTGAAGGGTCATCTTTTTTAATTACACCCACTTTTTCAAGTGTGTCCAGTTTTTCGTTGACTTAATCCAACGCTGCGAATCCATTAAGTTTCGGTTTAAATACCGGCGTCAATCCTTCTTTTCACTTGAAATTTTACTTTGACTTTGGAATACCGAACCAACTCATTCGACAGAACATCCATAAAACATTTTAAAATTAATTATGTATGAATCCAGTTAAGGCATTTGCCACCATATCGAGAGTGAAAGAAATTACACCGTTTTCCATTTTCTTGAGAATTATTATAATTAAATTTTGTTGTTGTTTCTGGAGTTTCAACAACTGCTGTCATTGCTGTTACGGTAATTTTACCACTTGGGCTAATATTTCTTCCATATAAAAAAAACAAATTGTTTCTTTTACACGCAGCAATGAAAAAAATGACACCAACGTGGTTCTAATTCCTCATCGGCACTGTTATCATGTGCACCAAAGCAAAAAGGTATTTTCCTACTCTATATAATATTCTCTATATAATAATACTCTAATATAATACTCTAATATAATATTCTAATATAATATATTCTATATAATATTCAATTCCTCGTTGCCACTGTTATTATGTGCACCGAAGCAAAAAGGTATTTTCCTATTCCGTATAAGATTTAATTCCTCGTTGCCACTGTTATTATGTGCATCGAAGAAAAAAAGTATTTTTCCTACTCCGTATAAGGTTCGATTCCTCGTCGCTATTGTTATTGTGTGCACCGAAGTAAAAAAAAGTATTTCCCTATTCCGTATAAGATTCAATTCCTCGTCGCCACTGTTATATATGCACCAAAGCGAAAAGGTATTTTCCTACTCCGTACCAGATTGAATTCCTCGTCGCCACTACTATTACATGCACCAAAGTAAAAAGTTTTTTTGTTTTTGTTTTTTTGAATCCGTGTAAGATTCGATTCCTCGTCGCCACTGTTATCATATGCACCAAAGCAAAAAGGTAATTTTCCCACTCCGTGCAAGGGTCAATACCTCGTCGCCACTGTTATTATGTGCACCGAAGCAAAAAGGTATCCTATTCCGTATAGTATTCGTTTCCTCGTTGCAACTCTCTACTAACGGTTTTAATTATGTCTCGACTGAATTCACCGGTTCTCACTATCCGAACTCTGTCGCTCAACTCTATTTAAATTCTATATTTAAGGCGTTTTGCTTGGTTCCTTTGTATTATCGATGGGGTCTTATTTACTTCACAACAGTTTTCCTGAAATAAAGTTTCAGAAAAATATTTTATTATTTTTGAAAGATTTCTTTCATAAAGAGAATTTTTTCATGTTGTGTTGAGTAGCTCCGTAAAAGCTTTGCAGGTTTAGTCACCGCCAAATTATTATTTAATTTCATGAATATTTCGCGCAAAACCTAGTGATGTAGTGATGGGTGAATATTAACCTCGCAATTAATTCATGTATAAATGAAACTGCTCCAATATTTTCTCCACGTTTAGCAGGAGCATTATCAATGCAAACAGACACTAAATTTGTGAAACCATTTTCCAATTTTAACATAACATATTTTATATTTCATTAAAAATATCCTATCCAGTTAACACAAACAGTGAAACACAGCATGTTCTCGTGGAATCTCGTAATAATAACTTCATTACTTTCCTATATAGAAAAACAACAGTAAAAATTCCTGTCACCTTAATTCATTAGTCAATATCCTCTCAGATATAAAATCGGCGTCATTAAAAATTTCCTCACAAGAACTCATCTTCTCGCTCACTTTTCTTCAAAAACTCCATAACGCCAAACAATCGTCAACAACGGATTTCCAAATTATTTGGTTGACTATTAGACTCTTTCTTTCGGATCTGAGTAATAACAACAGTAAACACACTGATAAAAATAATGACATTAATATCTTTTGCAATAAACAAATTCATAGCAGTTAAACAGGACGAATCTTCACTCCGAAATACCATTCGAAAATACGCAACTCCCGTCGACGTAAACAAAAAAATTAAATTATCTATGACACTAAATTTAAAACGGCAATCTCATCATAAAAACAACAATTCACCCGCGAAATCCAAACTAAAATGAACCTGCCTTCTTGTTCCTAATTTCGTAAATAATTATATCGGCCATACCACTACGACAGGAGAAGAGGTGAAAGGCGGGTCACTGGCCCCTCATAACCAGTTGCTTCTGGCAGGTGTAGCTCGTCAGCCTGAGAAGGCAGTTCACCTTCTTCTTCTTCTATGTGCCCTGTCCCTTCAGGACGTAGGCGATCATGGATCTCCACGTCTCCCTATCCCTTGTGGCTCTTAGTATGTTTGCTCCTGTTGCTCCTGGCAACCCCCGTTCCGTCATCCACCTGATCAGACTCTGCAGATATGTTATCCGCTGCCTTCCTCTGTCTCTCCTTCCTTCTATCTGACCAGTCAGTATCAGGTTCTCCAGGCCCTCCTTCCTCATTGCATGTCCCAGGAACTTCAGTTGTCTCTTCCTTATGCTCAGCATCAATTTCCTTTTTGTTGCCATTCTTTCTAACACTTCGTCGTTGCTTGTATGCTCAGTCCACGATATCCGTAGCATCCTTCTGTAGAACCACATTTCGGCCGCTTCCAGTTTTTTCCTCATTTTCGATGATATTGTCCAGCATTCACAGCCGTACTGAAGAACTGACATCACGTAGCAGTCTAGCACTCTTTTCTTCGTTTCTATTGAGATCTTCCTGTGTGTTAGTATTTTGCTCATCTTCTGGAACGCGAGGGGAAGGAAAACCCTCATTTCAAACCTCCGCTGCCTTGTGGTCATATTCATTCATGGAAAAAGCTTCAGGAGTAAACGTCGAAGTAATTTCCGGAGTCGGAATCCTTAAGATGTTTCGCTGTTGTATTCAACTCGTTCTGGTAACTCCTGATACGACACTGGTCATAAATTGTAAAGACCCTGTCGTTCCATTGGTGTAATCAGTGACGTGAAGAGAGAGGACATCTTACATGGGCAGCAGCCTATCCTCCATGTTACATTGCCCAGGCTTGCATCCAACCATACTGCACCAAAACGCTTAACCTGGAGAGGATACTCCAACTTCGCCCTTGGCGTTGAGACAGCACGGGGAACGACAGTTACTGGTTATAAGCTACCGCTCGATTGGCGTAGGGCATCAGCGCCAGGGGTCGTTCTCGTCGGTGGGAGAGATTCTTCAATCTCCCTGGACAGCCACCGCCCACCTCAAGCTGGGCAGCCGCCAACCAGTAAGGTGTTGTTCTGCCCTGGTCTGCCTTCTTCACTGGGTGCATGGAGATTACGAGACATCCAATAAGTCGACCGTAACATTTGCACCAAGCAACAAGAAATTAAAAAAACAGCTCTAAAACCGGGCTGGTGAAACATCCGGACTATGCTGACCGGCCTATCTGAAGACCCCCAGTGTATCAGTAATACACGTTCTTCTGGCAGGGTAAGAGCTCGAACGAACTTCGCCAACACGGTGTGGGCATCGCAGTTAGGAACAGCCACCTGAATATGGTTGAACCAGGTAGTAACGGTTTTGAGCGACTTCTCACTCTTCGCCTCAACAACCACACCAGGACCAATTACCCTCGTCAGCGTTTATGTCGCGACACTCCCTGCCACACCGGACTCCAAGGACGAGTTCTACGATAAACTTTCAGCCATCAGCAGCAGCATTCCAAAAAAGGAAGAGTTTGTTCTCCTGGGTGAATTCAATGCCAGAGTGGGTGCCTTGGACAGTTTGGTGTCGGCAAGATGAACAACAATGGCCAGAGACTACTCGAGCTATGCACATACCACAACCTGTGCATAACCAACTACTTCTTCAAGACCAAACCCCAGTACAAGACGACACCCACGCTCAGGGTACTGGCACCAGTTGGATTTAATCCTTGTCAGACGAACGGCCATTAAGAATGTTCTTCACACTTCTTATCAGTGCGGAGAGTGACACAGATCACTCCCTAGTGTGCAGCAAGATCAAGCCCCAGCCGAAGAAGTTACATTATGGCAAGAAGCAAGGGAATCTTCAAATTGCTGTCAGCAAAATTAGACAACTAAACCTTGTGGAGCAAGCGGTCACTCCACGAGAGAAACCTACATATCTTTCGGGCTTTCGGGCTGCCAGTCGCAAAGCTCAGCAGACTGACAAACGTTGCGCCAACGAGTACTGGACAGTGCTCAGTGAAAAAGTTCAGACAGCAGCAATCACTGGGAATATCAGAGGAAAGTATGATGACATCAAGACAGCAATGAGAACTGTGCAGAATAAGACAGCTCCTTCAAATACATCACTGGTGTAGTCATCACATACAAAAAAAAAAAAAAACAGATGGAGAGATGGCTGAGACACTATTCCAACCTCTACTCTAAATAGAATGTTTTGACGGCTGCAGCCCTTGACGCCATTGACTGCCTATCGATCTGACAAAGGCGTTCTACCTCGTTAGTAGGGAGGGCCTCTTCAGAATCCTGTCCAAGACTGGCTGCTCACCCAAGCTGCAGTACTTGATACTTGCAGTCCTTT
The DNA here is from genome assembly GCA_037127315.1 of Ascarosepion bandense. NCBI lineage: Eukaryota > Metazoa > Mollusca > Cephalopoda > Sepiida > Sepiidae > Ascarosepion > Ascarosepion bandense. The sequence continues at coordinate 1,167,328 of JBBBDQ010001829.1, forward strand.
CATAACGACATGCGGGAGACTGTTCAGTTCAACGGCAACACCTTGGAGCCCTTTAACATCTGCAGTGAAGTCAAACAGGGTTGTGTCCTCGCTCCTACTCTCTCCGGAATCTTCCTCGCGCTACTTCAGAAGCACGCATTCGGCACATCGCGGGAAGGGATTTACCTGCATACGAAATCAGATGGTAGGCTTTTCAATCTCGCCTGTCTCGGAGCCAGGACCAAAGTACGAAAAGTCCTTATCAAAGACATTTTATTTGCTAATGATACGGCATTAACATCCCACACCAAGCGTGAACTTCAATCACTGATGGATTATTTCTCTCAGGCCTGCAGAGACTTTGACTATGAGCTGGACACGGTCCATTAGGTTACCTACCTTGGCACTACCATCACTGACAATCAGAGCTCGACAATAGAATTGGGAAGGCAGCCACAACACTTGCGCGCCTCACAATACATGTTTGAACCAACTCCAAGCTGACAGTGAAGACGAAGATGACCGTGTACAATGCCTGTATCATCAGCACACTGCTATACGGCAGCGAGATATGGATCCCGTACGCCAGCGAGATATGGATCCCGTACGCCAGGCAAGAGAAGTGTCTGAACACCTTCCACGTGAGAAGTATCCGACGCGTATTGGGAATCTCATGGGAAGATGTCCAACACTGAGGTCCTGTCTCGCACGGGTCTGCCCACCATGTTCACACTCTTTAAACAGCGTAGACCCACTGGCTAGGTAATGTCCCCTGCATGCCAGACAATTGCATTCCAAAAAACCTCCTGTATTGTGAGCTGACCTCTGGAAAAGACCCACTGAATGGCCACAGCTGCAGTATCGTGACATCGTAAAATGAGATATGAGGGTTGTGGGCACCAACACTAAAACACTAAAACACGGAGTCATGCGAGAGCGTAGCAGTCAACCGGTCCAAATGGAGAGGAACCCTGGCTCAACAACTTAAATCAAGGGAAGAGCAGCTGACGCAGCTGAGCAGACATCAAAGACCAGAAACAAAATATAAATGCAGCCTCTGTAACAGAGACTGTCACTACTGCATCGGCTTCTATAGTCACAGACGCCGAGGCTCCAGCCAAGCAGACAACTAAGATGCTACTCTTGTTCAACCTTGACCGACGGAGGCCTACAACTACAAAACTAACTCGAAGACTGACGCTACATCTCTCTCAACGGAGAGATGTAGCGTCAGTCGATCTCATTTAAACACAAACTGAGACCTACCAAACCCTATCCGAAACATACTTGCTAACAACACAAATATCATGGCATCATCCACATGCAAAAAAGCAAAAAAATAATGGAAACCTTATTAATAAAAACGAAAAACCCAACACTCAATACGAACACGCTAACAAACTTAACGTGTTCGGTGTATAATACATACCACTGTTACACGTAAAATAACATTCGTCTTGTAAAATTACTAAAATTAAAGCCGAAAGCGCTCAAATAAACGAAACATTTCAACAATTTTTATATAATTTATGTTCTCCAAACAATTTATTGGGGTAGGATTTATATAAACTGGGTTAGAGTTAACCTTCATATAAAGTTGGAAAGAATATTGTTAAACAATAAATAAACTGTTTTAGAGCCTGTTCTCATATTCTTCAAATTAGAAAATATTGTATTTTGATTAGTTCATACTGTCTATATAACAATGCCTCTCTGATTAAGGATGTTTGGCTAGTTTTGAACCTTTTAAATCTGTTCAACTTCAAATAAACCTAATCACTTGATAAGACACAGGTAGTGTCGAAACAAAATAGCTACTTTTGTAGTGTTATTATAACATCTTTATATGGGGGGTGATTAATATAAATATAAAATTTTTCACCTAGCTGATGTTATTTTCAAAACCTCTACTCCAGAATTTCGTAGACGAACCTTTGCTTAATTGTTGGGTCACTCGTCAGGCGATGTGAGCATATGTTTGTTAATTTCCTCATTTTAATGTTATATACTACAGCTAGATCTGAACAAACAACGAGGAACACGTATATATAAAAATATACTCTTATATCTTTATTCTTCGTCGGTGACGCTTGTGTGAAATAGGAGTGCCACCGGAGAGAGATCGTACATACGAAGGAGCCGTCGGGAGTCGTTAGCCAGTGGAAGTTCTGTCTCTTCTGCCAAAATACTAGATTTTATATAGTCTTAAAACCCCACGTGTTTTTGTTTTTTGTATTGTCGCTTTATTGATGTCATCTACGGCCGGATATGTCTGTCACTCACCTTTGTCACTGATTGACTTTTATCTATGGCCGGATGTATCTGGCAACCACCCTTGAACTTTGCTGACCCTACCCACGGCCGGATGTACATGTCAATTATTTTCACTTTTTCATTGGAGTCAAATCTCCTTCCCTTCTTTTGGGGTCTGTAAACAGCCAGTGGTCGTTGGGGGCAGATCTGGAGAATAGAATTTATGCGGAAGCAATTAGAAGTGCAATTCATGTAGTCTTGCCATCGTTGCAATCGACTTTTAATACGGAGCGTTGTTTTGGCGAAAGATCACTTTTTCTTCTTCATTAGTGACCGTTTTTTGGCGATTTCTTCCGTCAAACAGTCAATACCAACTGTTTCAGGTGAATCAATAAAATCTGTCGAATCTTTCCTATACCTAGGATCCGAGATAAATTTTACTGAAAGGATGTGAAAATTCGCATAGCTAAAGCCTGGCCGCCTTTAATATATTTTGTTTTTACAGTAAGATTCACTCTGTACAAGGCTCTGGGGATATTTGAGGTAGAAGGATTTACCTTCAAATGAAAATCTATTCTGCCAGAGAAATTCACGCAGCGGTTCTTTTGAGCCTCTGTCGATGCGGTGTTTTGGTGTCTAAGCTTGATTGAACTCATACTCGGATGCTGAGGCAACATCCAACTAAATCACAGTTCTGTTGACCGATCCCTGATATTTGTATAATCTTACGCGGACACAGAATGGCGAGTAAAACAAGAGCACGCGAGTGATCTACTGCTCTAACCACCAAGCACGCGAGTGATCTACTCACCAACCACGAAGCAAGACCGCCTACATCGACCAGCAGTATTATGACACAGAATTCCACCCTAATGACCTTCCGACCTTGATTCAGGATTGTAATGTTTGGCGTGATAGACTCATGAATCTCCGGGCTAACCTGGCCGAACAAATAATAATAATGATACTCTCAAGACTTTCAAACATTTAAATCATTTTTAAAATATTAATTTTTTAGAAAATATTAATAAAAGCATTTTTCACATTTAATTTTATGAAATGTCTATAAATTCTTTTTGTATCGTTTAAAGTTTATATTTGTTATAAGGACTAGTCTAATAACAATTTAAATCATGAATCAATTCGGGGGCCAAACAGGACACAAAATTACAGAAAATCTGGTCTGAATCGCAAAATAAAAATGCAATAACATAAAAAAAAGTAATTAGAAAAGCTTTTAATTTCTTTCACGAAAAATATATCATGGGCACTATTGTCTTATATATATATATATATATATATATATATATATATATATATATATATATATATATATATATATATTGGGTTGTCCGGAAAGTTCAAGGGAAATTACAAATAAAAATAAAATGATACCATTAAACATTTATTCAACTAAATAGGAACCATTTTGTTGCACAAACTTACTCCATTTTTCTTTCAACTTGAAGATTCCGTCTTCCCAAATTTTCGGTGATTTCTCAGCAAAAACTCATTAAGGTGTTTTTATATCATCCAAAGAATTAAAATTTTTACCATTGAGATTACTTTACAAGGATCTGAATAAACTAAAATCCGAAGGAGCAATGTCTAGTAAATATGGCCAAGCTGCAACAATTTTTACTGGGTCGCCAAATAAACGTGGTGTTTGGAATTATCCTGATGGAAAGCACCCCTTTCCTGTTTGCCAATTCTGGGAGTTTTTGAATTTTTTCTTGAATTTCTTAAATTGAATTCGTCCAGTTGTGAAAACCTCTTTCGTCGAAGAAATGCCCAACACATTCATATCGTCCGTTAGGCAAATGCATTCACACACACACACACACACACACACACACACACACACACACACACACACACACATATATATATATATACATATATATATATATATATATATAATATACCGAGGGAATTCCCAAAACATCTCAGTCAGCTGGAAAATATACAAAACTTTACACTTCTGCATCAGGTAAATGATGATACATGTACCTCAGCTATCGGAAAATGGCGAACACTTGCACCTAGATATTCGGGGAAATGCCTAACCCACGCATGGTGGTGTCGAGTAAAGCGGCCAACCCACCCTTTTCTTGGTACAGTCAAATTTTTGTTTATATATACTTCTTCTATCTATTACTTGTGCATCATTCAATGAAATTTTGAACATTATTTTTGTTTGACGAATTTCATTTCAAAGTCAGTATCATTTGATTGTCAGTTTTGCACATGTAATGATTAAAAAAAAACTGGTAACTCGTTACCTAGAATTGAAATAAAAATGTACATTCCAAAATTAAAAGCCTGTGTTGGTATAGTGACTGTATGTAGGCATTGTTTATCTCGCGAAATAAAGGTATTCAGAATTCAGTCCTTTGGTGGTGTGACCCCTCCATTGCACAGGTCTGTGCGATGAAATATAATGGTCGTTGTTGCCCAGAATACACGTCGACCTCTCGGCCGTACCGACAAAATCCAAAAGAATACAGTGCATTACATTTGGAACCGGATTCGCCGCAAGAATTGCCGAGAAGTTGTCAGTGTTGATAGCCAACCGCTTTCGGGGCTCAACTCCAGGATTCCTCTATGGGTTTACTTCTATAGCCCTTTTTTTTTTTTTTTTCGTTTGGTTGAATTGGACCACAACACAGCGGAGGTTAGAATCAAGTTTCACCTTCCTCTAGATGAACTGCCTTCATGGTTTGTTGAGCTCCATCTATCCGAAAGAACTGGTTATGAGGCGCCAGTTGTCCGCCTTCACACATTCTCCTGCTTGAAGTTGAACTTGTACACACTTTCACCCGGCTTTGGAACATCACATATCACTCAATAAATCCCAGGCCTAAACAACAATTTTGAGGAAAAATTCGACTTTATTCATCAATATAGTTTCCTTCTAGGGTGGTACACTGATTCCAACGCTTCTCTAACAATTCGATGCCTTTTTTTTTCTTCTTTTTGTCGAAAGATCTGCCTTTTAGCCTCAAAGTACGCCTCAGTTTCCGATATCACTTCTTCATCAGAGCTAAATCTCTTTCCCTGGAGCATTGTTTTGAGGTCTGCAAACAGCCAGCAATCGCCGGGGGCCAGATCTAGAGAATAGGGTGGATGCGGAAGCAATTAGAAATGCAATTCATGTAGTTTTGCCGTCGTTGCGATCAACTTGTGACATAGTTATATAAACATTGCTTTTCGAATATAAACAATGCACGTATATAAACATTTATATACATTGCGTGTTTTAGAAGCTCAAAAAACTTAACGATTTTTAATATATAAAACGTGAGGTAAATAAACACACTAGAAATATGACGAAGTATGAAATAGTCGTTCATAAATAAACATACAAAAATCGTAAAAAATGTTAATTTTGGAAAAAGGTAGAAAAATAAAAATATAATTCGGGATTTAAGCCTAAAATACCCATATATGATGAAGTCAATATATGCACTAAAATAATTTATACAACCGTATAAATTATTTTACGACAGTACTAACACTTAAACTACCAACTAATGAAAGAAACAGGAATAGAAAATGTAAATTTAACTAAGCAAAAATAGAAAGTAAAAATAAAACAAACGATCTTCAGGTTTATACAAAAACAAATAAATAGTAATATATAAAAAACACGGCTACTGCGTAAAAAATTAAAAGAAATAAAAATAAACCATGCATAACTTCAAATAAATATAATGATCATACTATTTCAATTATTAATTCTTTTATTTTATTTATTATATATCGTAACTATATGTAATAAATAAAATAAAAGAATTAATAATTGGAAATTATTAAATTATTTTTTTAGCAATATTTACGTTTTCTCAGTTAAACTTAAAATCCATTAATTTTTTTTTTTTTTTGGAGCTTCGACAAAACGCATCATGTTTTCTTGAGTTCAGAACGCCTTCCTTTGACGAAAAGAAAAACAGAACACAAACATAGTTTTGGGCGAACAGTTGTGGAGGTCGCTGCAAATTTATTTAGAATAAAACATTTATAAAAGGTAAAACGAATTACGTCGTTAGAAAGAAAAATATTCAGAAGAAACTATGAAAAAACGGAAAAACACATCAAAGAAATAAAATGTTTGTTTTTTTAATACAAATTTGAAATTGCCTTTTAAATTTAAAAAGAATTTGAACCACACCTCAGGAAAAAAAAACAAAGGAATATATATATATATATATATATATATATATATATATAAAGAAATTAAACCAAAATATTTGGAGAAAATAGGCCGCTTTCCAAAGATGGAACTTCTTCCCTACAGCACTTGGTGTGGTTTTTGGGTGCCATCAGGTCGAGCGAAGTCACCCTACTGGTACAGCGGTAAGCAACAAATCCTCCTTCGAGATCGAGGCTGATATTTACTTGCCAAGATAACCCATTACAACCATGATACCCGCGATGAATGAAAAAATGGCACCAGCAATGGCTAGTCCCATGGACCATCCGATACTGTACATTTGGTAGCCTTTCTTCGTGTTAAATATGATTACGCCAATTACGACGAAGGCAACTGCAGATAAGAAAAAAAATGCATTTAAATTATGTGAATTTACATTCAGATACGGAAAAGATTAAGTTTACACAGCGGTTATGAAAAATAAATAAAATTACAGTTTTAAATTTACTTTCAGTCTATACTTGCGCCTATTTAATGATTTAAATTGCGCTTATTTTCCTGATTTAGTGCCGACTGATCTTGATTCAAATCGTTCTTTTTTCCCGAATCATTCTTCTATTTCACTTCATAAGCCATGTTTTAAGAATTAAAATAAAATGGAATAAAACAAAGATGTCTCAGCCTGAATCAGTTTCCCTACCCCAGTTAGTTTAATAATAATGCCATAATAATGTCCCTCAGAGGACAAAAGTTTTTTCCGTTTATATATATATATATATATATATATATATATATATATATATATATTATTTTCTTAATTATTTTCCAGCGTACATTGACTATCCGATATTATTAATTTAGGTAACTCCACTCATTTTCGATACCTAAATTTAAATTGAATTTTGAAAAATAAAAAAATTTTAATTTTATCTTTAACTAAAAGCCAAGAGATTAAATTTACTAATTCCAATAAACAAAATATTCTGGTGTATTTCAAACCGAAATTATATTGATTGGAATCTAAAAAATTTCAGATTTTTTTTTTAAAAAATCAATTTTTCGGCCATTTTTAATCGATCGACACAAAAAAAAACTTGCAAAAATAAAATATACCTCGCTGATACGTTATTTTAATCGAATTAGTAAATTTAAACTTACCTTAATGTTATTTGAAATACTTACTTATTTGCTTACTGCCTGAAATGTACTATAAAAGCGTTTCTTTATAACGGTAACCTTATTATCTAGGTTATCATCGTGTTATCAGAGGCGAAAATTGACACGACAGACGGCAGCCGTCAAAAATGTTAAGTATGGAAGACGAATTTGACATAATTTTATGTAGCTTAATCTACGCTTCGTTTTTTGTTTTTAACTATATAGTAAAATTCAAAATTTAACAATATTTTCAGCAACTATCTTTTATAGAATTTTAGTTAGTTTAACTTTATAGCCTTACGTTTGAAGATGTTTTATGAAAAATAAAAATTAAAATAATATAAAACTTTCTCTTAAAATAATTTTACAATTTAATAACAGAGAATGAAATTATATAAGATAACAGAGGTAATTCAATAATTTGTTAAATGTTATGACACTTATTGATTTTTATTTTTAATATCTAATTTTTATATTCTTTTTAGGTATCTCCACAAATTGTGAATTTCACAATTACTTTTTTAAGAAAATTAGGAAACTAGGAATTAAAATATAAAACATGCTTTAAATTTTGTAGTGATGCTTTGAGCTTTTCAATTGAATTTTGAAACGTAGGATACCCTGCCGAATATGTTTATATAATTTTTTTCTTGTAAAGAACGCAACCTTTGAAACACGTGACCTTTTAATGATACGTACGTACGACCAACCGTAAAATGAAAATCAGTATGGACACAAATAAAAATTTTAATCATTTTAAATATCGAATGGCTTGATTATTTTATTAAGTTTTTCATTTTTCAATTAGTAAATATAGTCTTCACTAAAAAAAAAAAAAAAAGTAAAAGAAAAAAATGTACTCGGTAGTATGTAAAAACGACAGGAGTGCAAACGTTATACGAAAAGAGTGCACAATACCGAGGCCTCAAAGTTAACCATCCCAGAGTATATATATATATATATATATATATATATAGAGAGAGAGAGAGAGGGGGGAGATTTTAACTTGGGCTTTCCATTTAATTTTTCTCTTTTCAACTATAAAATTTAAGAAAATTATTCTTTCTTTTCGTCAACTGTTCGGACAAGCTGCATTCAAAGTGAAATCTTTTTCAGAAAGTTTTATTCGTACTTCCTGAATATTTCAAATATTCAAAATGACATGTCAAATGAATATCTTATTCAGAAGAGCCGCAGAGTTGATTAATAATAATAATAATAATAATAATAATAATAATATTTATTATTATCACTTAATTTTGCATTTGAAATTCTGGAACAGTATTTGCTGTACGACAAGTAGTTCTTCATTCAGTTAGTAACTCTTACCGACGACTTGTTCAGTAGTATATTTTGAAGAACCGTTACTTCCCATATCTGAAAATCTGATATATTGAATCATGGGCTGCAAGTCATTCAAAGAAAAGTCTCGTCTGAAAAATAGTTGTGGTAAAAAATCCATGTTTGTTTATTTCTCGGTTGATTTAAAACGCGGCTTTATTTTGGCTTCTCTAAATAATGTAATAAAATTACCGTACTGATATCTTATGTGTCATGTGGACATAATCAGTCATATTTATAGCAAACGTGCGTTGTGGAGCAGTGGATATCGGCTCGGAACGAGAAATCGAGAGCCGAGTTCGAATCCCAGTTGAATTCCTTGCATTCATTTACGGACAAATACCCTCCCTTGAGAAAGGTATTAACCCGTCACTTCCTTCCAGTCATGGGTTAAATAATAGAACAGATTAGGTTATATAGCCTTGGGTGGCAACCAGTCTACTGCAGAAAGCAATGGCAACCTACTACGGGATAATCTTCTGCCCAATTAGTTATGTCTCTTTCGAGACATGATCGCCCAAAGGTTGTGTCCACATCTCGTCTCACACAGACACTGTTTTTAAATGGTCTGGCCGACTTAATCATGTCTAAGTGATTTTCTTTCCTTTAGTCTCATTTTCTGAATTGTTCACAACTGAAGGAGAATTTTAAATTTGGGACCTTTCGTTTAACAATTTATCCTTTTTTTTCTGAAATGCAAAAGTTTCTATGTTTCTTGAGTACAAGACATTTTAAATAATCCTCTGATTATTTCTCTGATATTTTCATTGTAATTTGGGCAATTGTCAATAAATATAACTTTATTAAATACATCTGGATAAAATAATAGCATTATGTTGTGTCCATAGTTAAATAGATTTAAAATTCCGTTACTTCGGTAAGAAAATTTATATTCCGATGTATATTCAATGTTTGAAAAAATTTCAGTTTTAAGTTGGAAACGAAGTGGTAAAGAAGTAGGAGTTCGATTACAGGTATAACACTATAAAATCGTATACTTAGTTTACGATGAACATATACTGCTAAGCTGAAACCTGATTTTGTGTCCGCCTTTATGCAAACGTTTGTAATTTCAAAGTAAAAATTATAAAAGGAAAAGTAAGTTTATTTTATTGTAACTTGATGTTGTAGTTGTGATAGTTTATAACAAAATTATGTTAATTATGTTTGTAGTCGCAAAGAAAAAAAAATGTAATTTTTTCTTATCCCTAAAGGGATAAGAAAAAATTACATTAAAATGATACATTAAAATGATGCATTAAATTAAAAACCATGCTACTTGCATGAAAACAGATAAAGATTAAAAATCTAGTTTAGAATTATAAATTGAACCCCACCAAAACCTTTTAAATTTTCCCAAAGAAAGGACCTTGGAAGAAATACCAAACATCATAAGAAAAGGTGAACACTGAAAGGGTTTAGTAAGTGGCTTAGTTAAAATACGAGGCGTCAGCCGCACAAATATCTGTCATAAGCGGTGAGGTTGTTGGAGAAGAAAAGCTTAAGAACCGCTGCTTTACGCGATCTGAATTTAAACCATATTTGTATTGTATCTACTTTTGGAATCGTACTGATAAAAAAAATTATTTTACTTTTAATTGCAAGCTAATAGATTAAATTTTGTATTTCCAATAAGCAAAACACTTTGCTGTATTTCAAACCGAATTTAAATTGTTTGGAATCATGTTTTCTGATTATTAAAAATAAAGTCGATAAAATCGTCCTTATTGACTAACCTGTCAGCACAACATAATTCTCCATATTCTTTCAAGAATAAAATATAATTTTCTGAAACCTTATTAGAAAAAATTGTTGATTTAAAGTTTCGTTAATCTGAATTGAAACAAATATTAGTTACTTTTAATTTAAAATATTGCAGAAGAGCATTTTCTTAACACGGATGTTCGTGTTTTATGAGGTGGTGGCATATCTATTAACAGCCTGGTGTTTTAATAAGGAATGCATAATGCATTACTGTAAAAAGTACAAATACAGCGTAAACGCCTTATATTTTATTTTTTATATTTTAGGTACTTTGGTTTTATAATCTAACTTGTTGAAGAACTGTTAGAAAATTACCAATAAATTTTAAATTTACAATAGTTACCGCTCTTATAATTCCGTATTTACAAAATTCGACACGTTTATACACATAAAATACATTTAAAATTATTTTTAAAATACTGGGGTTGCTGAATTGTTGTAAGCTTTTCCATTTATGGTTAGTAAATCCAGTTTTGATTTTATATCACTTGATCTTAACGAATTAATACAGAATTTTCAAATATTTAAAATATTCTAAATTATTATGATTATATTTTTAAATTAAAATATTTATTGTAATAACTCATTATTCATCCTTTTTTGTTTTTCTTAAGACAATAGCGTCCATAATATATTTTATTCATAAAAGAAATGAAGAATTTTTATAATTAAATAATGTCTTAGCTTTATTGCATTTTTTATTTTACGATTCATAGTACATTTTCTATAATTGGAGATCAAATCATTTAAATTTTCCGAGGACTTGTCCTCATAACTAATAAGCATTAATCAATACAAAAAGAATTTTTCGAAATTTCGTTAATAAAATTAAATGAGTAACATTTGAAAAAATGCTTTTACAAAGACATTTCATTTTTACAATGTCTTTTTAAAAGCATTGAAACCTTTCAAAAATAACATAATTCATTTCTGAATAAGTCCTAAAAAATCCGACAATAATTTCCAATACAATTTTGCTTTGTTTTGTGTCTTTCGTGTATCTTCATTTTGAGGGGGGTGCCTAACTAAATATTGATTCATTTAGTTAAGTAGTAACTTCTAAACGAACATGCTATCTACAATTTTTTATTTATTTTTCTCTGATAGACAAAGGCATGGTTTTTGTGTATGCATGTGTTTTGTTTGTTGTTTTAGTAGTTAACAGTATTACATTAAAAATTCGAAGTGTCAAAAATGATATCAAGTAAAAACGACAATGCACCTGATGTAGTAGTCTTAGGCAGTCTGTGGATTTCTATTGACGAAGGTTGAGAAAATCGTGAATTTATATGTAGAAGGTAGCTCGACGAGCAAGCGCGCGAGAAATTTTCTTTATACAAGAAAAATCTGTGATTGGCTTAAAAATAAACCAATCAACAAAACACACGTGAAAGTTGCTTCTGAGGTGAAAGGTTAAAGCGACTGCGATTGTTAAATTGTCCTATACAATAACAGTAGTTATTTATAAACCAATCGCAGACGAGTAAAGTACATGGGTCGAATGTGGGTAAGAAAAGCACATAGCAACCGCTGTAGGGTTTGATACATTCACACCCACACACACACATGGTCATTCAGCGTTCACGTGATAACCTTAGTTTTTCCGCGCTCCGGCATGCCAATAAAAATTGGGGAGTGTTACGTTAGTTAGGATTTTGTCCCGGGCAAGAGCAGACATATTTCCCTAACTCACACAAACACACGCGCACTAATTGCGAGTAGCAATTAGTGGCGCAAATTTTTATTTCTCACCAACATGCACACACACAACACTAAAAAACTCCAATTGGAAACAGACATTAACACTATGCACATTAACTTTCATTCAAACTGAACTTTACATAAAATAACTGTCTACCGAACATTTTACGTTTCTGTCCAGACAAAGGGAAAGAACTTTTCTTTCCTTACTTTATAGGCATGCTTTCGACCCTATGTAACCTTTGTTAATATATTGTTTTTCTGGTTACTTTCGCCTTTTCGTCTTTCTTATTTCCTGCTTTATTTCATGACCACAGTTACGCCGAGTCGACTCGTAAAACTAAATTAGTAATGGACGCTTCGTCCTCTACACACCGAAAACACTTCAAATGTTACAATTTTTTCAAATTGTAATGGAAATTATTCTATTCAACAGACGGAAATGCAAGTCAATTGATCACATATTATTAGTAATATAATATGAAACCAGATAATGCAAATTTGAAATCATTAGTTAGCACATTACAAAAGCATCATAAATTTGTGTGATGATTCTTAAAATAAAAAACGGTCAATGTAATTACTAAGAGAAAAACTAACTAGAAATTTTACTATATTTTCACTCGAAAAATACGAGTCATTTTGTTAAGAAACAGTTATTATCTATCTAAACAATTCAATTAACACTTGTAAAGCAAAAATCTTGTTATGGAATATCTTATTCACGATTGATTTAAATATTACTAACCTAAATATACGAATTGATTACAACGCCTCCTGGGTAAAAAATGCTTTACCATTGTTCATTTGAAAATTTGTGATAATTCGAAGCAAAAAAAATGAAATAAGTAATCAATATATAAGCACTAAATAACGAAGTTTAATCCAAATGATTCGGACAAATTTTATGAGAACGTTTAAATTGCCAAGTATCTGTTACGAGCAAATAACTATTAACTAATTAATGGCCCCGACTCATTGTTGGAATGTTATGAATTAACATGTTATCAGGTAGAAACCTATAATTTAACTGTTACCGTACAGTAGGTATTAATAGGCTAATTAATATAGGAGTTAAAAATTGTACTTACCTCCAGCAAAAGTGCACATCATTATTGCCATTAGAGCATTTCGACCTCGACATGATTCGACAAACATGTACAAGAATAAAATGATGAAGGCAAGTAGTAGAGCAATAAGGCCAAGAGTCTCAAGAGCCTGACAAGCCTTGAACCAGTCTGCAAGTAAAATACATTTGATAGATTTTATTAAAAGAAAATAGCAAAAGAAATGCTTCTTATGAAATGTATCTTTGAAAATAATCACAAATTTCCCAAGAGAGTTCATCACCGTAATCAGTCTAAGTTAGAGAGGCAATGGTTTTACTTCTAGTATAAGGTATATGATTAGATTTGTTTATATTATAAATCAGGTTAGTCCTTTTCATTTTCTTTCTAGAAAGAGAATATCCTGTTTTCTTAGATAGATAGATAGATAGATAGATAGATAGATAGATAGATAGATAGATAGATGCACACGCATGCATAAACGCACGCACACGCACACACACTTATTTGCTTATGTGACGCTGTCACATTTGTTAGAAATTAATTATCAATTTATTCAATAGACATTCATGGCAGAATTTCAGTAATAACTGAAACTCACAAAGTTCAAAACTCAATATACACTTAATTTTCTATTTGAATTTTCTAATGAATCACAATTCTTCATTTAATGACTGAATAAGCTCCTTACGAGTTCCACGACTATAAAATACCCGTGGAATTTCCCCTATTGCGTCGTCAAATAATTGAGCGTATCAACTTCAACAAAATATAACAATAACAATCATAAGTATGAATGCAGGTTATTTAAAGAAGTAAGCTGGTACAAATGAAAATATTGAAAATTAACAAAGTTTCCTATTTCACTAAAGCAGGCGTTAATTTCATGAGAAGCGTTACGTCTCCTCTATCTTCTCATTTTTCTTTCTTTCGCTGAAACCAAATAACCCCTCCAAGATATCTTCTTCTTTCGTCTTTTCTCGTAATCAAAACAAAATAGTCAAATATTTAAAGAAGGTAATTGTAGGATGTAACGTACACGCTAACTAAATAACTAAGGAGTAAGCAGAATTATAATGTGATTATTGGATGCAATAATCATTCGACAAAGACAAAGTGATAAAATTGTAAACTAAAAATCATTTCACCCTACTGTTATTAAATATATGTAGTTGTAGACATAAATATATGCGAATGTGAATGTTTTACTTATAAAAAAGTCTACTTTTTCACTTAAGATTTTATTAAAAATTGTACTGTTTTTTTAAACTTAACATAAACATAAATACGCCGGAAGATTGCAAAAACAAGCAAAACTTACTATATACTTTTCAGTTTGTACTGTTTCTGTTATCTTCGTAGTTTTTTTTTTTTAATTAAAAAAAATTTTCGTCAATTTAAACAGTTTAAAAAACACAGATAAAGATAATGCTTAAAAATACACGAATTAATCAAAATTGTCTTCTCGGCACTTTAGAAAAATATTCTTGAAAAGTTTTCAGCAATTAAATACATCAATGAAGACAGATTTTCGATATGTTCAATTGCTTTCACCAATCAATCAGTTAAATTTCATCTTTACCTTTCAAATATTCACTTTTTTAAGATTATAAATTATTATAAATGTAAAATGCATTTACTTCTTGATAGTCCTGATAGGTTTAGATATGAAAGGATTTATAATATTCGTTATCCAGAATATGAATCACAAGCGCTTCATTTGAATCGTTGTCTGTATTGTCTTCAAAAATAATTCCTATTCTATAAATGCTCTTATTCTTTCAGTTCATATGCATGCTTTTCCCAGTTATGTCTTTTACGACATGAGATCGTTTTTCTTAAAGAAATATGAAATAGAAGTTCATTTATATCACCCAAAAGACTGATGTTCGTCATTTGTGTCAGTTGATTTTTAAAGAAAAAGTTTAAAACCATTTTAAAGTGATTATTATCGGTATATGTAAGGAAAAAGCTTACAATTAAAAAAGTTAAATGACTAAGTAGTAGTGATTTCACACTAATCTGTTCACAAATACATTAGGTAGTTATATAAATCCAGTTTCATTTAGGCATAGCTTCTTTACTTATGTATTCTCAAAAATGTAGAATAATAGTGTTTATTTCGTGTATAGAAATTTAGTGGCTTTAATAAAAAAAAAAGAAGTAAAGACACGCATATTTTGCTTGTATGTGGGAGTGCATCTGAAAAGATCTTAGGTTGTGTCTCGATGGGATACTTTGCGAATGTATCAACTTACGTATAACAGATGGGAAAGAAAGCTATAGAAATTAGGTTAGGTAAACGAAATCAAAATGGAATTAACTTGTAAGGGTGATAAAAAAGTAACATGAGTAAGGAGTATAGGAGGTATAATGATAAAAAGGCAGCAAGAGATGAAGAGAAAATGGGTCTAGGAAGCTACAAAAAATGCACAGAGTACAGGGAAAATATGAACGGCAGGATGGAGCAGAGAAATGTTGTAGGTGGATTCTTCTTGTGGCTCCTTTCATGGGCATCGTCTGATTCGCACTTAATTCTTCAAGTAAATTTGACTCTACTTCGTTACAAACGATGGCAAACGCTGTAACTACATTAACGCAAGAAAGCTATGGGGAGAGCTGTTATTTTTAATGGCTATATAAGAAAAGTACTGAAAAGTTCTCTGTCTAACAAAGAAACCCTTCCGTAAGAAAACTGATGTTTTGCCAGATTTTGGAAGGTGAATCCCTTTCAAAACTTTTCAACACCCCTCATATTATTTTTTAAGATTTTCAAGTATATTAGCCCATTTTTGCGAGAGGACGACTCACTTGTCGTTATCTAAATGCGGAATATTAAACTATGTTAATTCCAAAATAAAATAAATACGTATTTAAAAAAAAAATAGCTCCTGCCAGTTAATTAATCCAATTAATTTGGATTAATTCTGAATCACTGACAATAGTTTTGTTTTGTTTTTTTATATTTATGCAGAACATAGAAATTGAGTTTGTAAACTTGTTCAAACAAATTTTAGGTTAAAAAAAAGTTCAAAAGCTCAGTGTTTATTCATTATTTCTTTCATTCGGCGAGAATTTTTTAAAGATCAAAATGGATGCGCGTTAATATTCCAATTATGAAACCAAGCTTCAAATATCACCGTGTTCAATTTAATCAAGGAGATGTCTTGATAATATTGGCCTTAGAGAAAATTATAGAAATAATAAATGAAACTTGTAATAGTGGTGTAATACCAGATGACCTCAGGAAATCAATCTTTATAGCACTACCTAAGAACCAGGAGCAAACGAGTACGTAATCCACAGAACCATCAGTTTAATGAGCCATATAACAAAACTGATCGTCCGAATCCTGATGAATAGAGCGAGAAGCAGAATCAGGCCAGAGATAGGGTAAGAACAGTACGATTTCGTCAAAGACACTGGAACAAGGAATGCCATATTTATGATTAGAATGCTCTCTGAAAGGGCAATACAAATTAAGAATGACTTATACCTGTGCTTTATTGATTATGCGAAGGCGTTTGACAAAATACGCCACAAAGAATTGATGGAGATGCTCGGCAGCCTTGACATATTTGGGAAAAACTTAAGAAAGACTTAATCAAGAATCTTTATTAGCAGCAAACCGCTTGTATACGGACAGGTAACGAATTCAGCAGATATACAAAGATAGAAAGGGGCGTAAGACAAGGATGTATCTTTTCACCGGATCTGTTCAACTTGTACAGCGAGAATATTTTGAGGACCCTGGAAGTTATACCTGGATTTGTCATCGGAGGCCACAATTTAAACAACCTAAGGTACGCAGATGATACACTGATGATAGCAGTCACAGAAAGGAAACTACAAGACCTCCTACAGAAGGTAGCTGAAGAAAGTGACAAGAAAGGACTACAAATAAACTGCAAGAAAACCGAATGCATGTAATTAGTACAAAGGACAGCCCAATATGCCAAATACAGATCGGGGATACTAGAATCAAGCAGGTACAAAAATGTAAATACCTGGGAAGTGTTATAACAGAAGACGGAAAGTGCGACACAGAGATCCGAAGGCGAATTGGCATGGCGAAGGAAACATTCCAGAAGTTGAGTAAGGTATTAAGAAACAGGACAATTTCGCTAGAAACAAAGAAGAGGGTACTGAATTACTATGTGTTGTCAGTTCTTCAATATGGCAGTGAATGCTGGACAATATCATCAAAGATGAAGGAAAAACTTGAAGCAACTGAAATGTGGTTCTACAGAAGGATGCTGTGAATATCATGGATCGAGCATGTGAGCAATGATGAGGTCTTAGAAATGATGGAAACAAAAAGGAAATTAATACTGAGCATCAGGAAGAGACAGCTGAAGTTCCTGGGACATGCAATGAGGAAGGAGGGCTTGGAGAACCTGATACTAACATGCCAGATAGAGGGTAAAAGAGACAGGGAAAACAACAGATAACATATTTGAAGGACCTAATCAGGTGGATGATGGAACGAGGGTCGCATGGTGTAACAGGAGAAGGTGTGCTAAGAGCCACCAGGGATAAGGAGACGTGGAAAGCCATGATCGCCTTCGTCCTGAAGGGACAGGGTACATAGAAGAAGAAGAACCATGCGGTTCAGTGGATATCTGCTCAAAGCCGAGTTCGAATTCCAGTTGAATTTGTTGCATTCGCATACCCTTGGGAAAGGTATGAATCTGTCTATTCTCCCTCCAGCTATGGATCAAATAGCAGGATAGATAGGGTCCTATAGCCTTGGCTGGCAACCAGTCTACTGCGGAAAAATCTTCTACTCAGACATATCTCTTTCGAGGCATGATCTCCCAAGCGTGTATCACGTATGGCACTTAACTGACTGACTGAATCAAGTCACAAGTTGACCTAAGATTTGTAAGTGGACAGACAAAACTCTTTGGAAATCAACGATGATATGTTAACAGGATGTCACAATTCTTAACCGAATGGACATATAGAAGCTCTTTAGTCATGATTGGCATCAAGCTGCTATTTGAGAATTTCAGCGTAGGTCTGAGGTTAGCAAGCGATTATATAATATATGTCGTCTACTTCAAATACATTATCAACTATAATAATGTTTGAAGTAATAAAAATGTTGAATTAAAAATAAATCCATGAATTCTTTTAAAATCGCTTTGTTTACCTAAACTGGGTAGATATAAAGCTTTCGATAAAATAATCTGGTTGAAGAGGGTGTATTTCCTTAAAATGGAAAATAGAACCTTACTTAGTGCATTATTTATGGCAGAGCGCTATTTATGGCAGAGTACACTGGATAAATCATAAAACGGTTGTTTTCCCCTGCAAAGATGAACGCCGATTCGATTCCTACCACTAAATACATTTTCTTTACTAAGATTTTTCGAATGGGGTGTCTCTTTCAAATACGGTGTATGCACTATAATAACGTCTGAGATAATAAATATCTATTTTATATGTGTAAAAATACATTAACTAAAATTATTTCTTCAAAATAAGATGTTGAAATTATTTATGTCTCATAATTTGTAAGTTTTTCTAGATAGTGGAATAAGGGAATTAAAATTCGTGTCGACACCGGTCTTTTCATAATAGGTGCTACTTAATAACCTTTAGGAATGTCTTGATGAAAAATCTTATATAATTACCTCTAGCGGCTCAAATAGAAGGTAAAAATATACAAACTTTCGTTTTAGATTAATGTTTCAGTTGTTGGTACGATTCAATATGTATGATTTAAAAATTGCCTCGCTTATTTTTACAAAAGTGTCCCTAGATTCCGTTATCATTGTTAATTTATGGGTAACAAACGAAAAATTGTACGTAATTTTATACGTGATTGTAATCGGTACTTTTATAAGTCACTCATTATATTATTTCACTCGCTCGAATTTCTTCACGAAATTTAAATCATAATAATAAATATGTACCAATTAGTCTTGTAAAGTTTACTGGTGATTTTCTTAATTATATGGAAACACGTTAATATTTTAAAAAATATGTCTCAATATGCTTAACATTTCATCAAGTAATAATTGGCCTTCTAACTGCTTCCATTCGATTTGTCATTCAACAAGTCATGACAATAAAAATAATGAGTGCCAAGTTTGCATTTTGTTAAGTTAGCTTTTTTATAAAACAACTATGAATTGCTAAACAACTGACTTGCTCGTTGAAAAGCAACGTGTCTTAAGTGCGAAAATAAGAATACTGTTTTTATTGACAAAACAATATAAAGTTGTATTCCCAATACTATTCGAGACAAATATCTCGTGTTTCTGTACCTACATATGTGTGCTATCTTTTATTCGTAGATTTGAAAATAAGAACGTAAAAGCGAAAGATCTAAATGATGTTTTTATCGTCGTAAATAAAAAGTACTTTGAAAGGAAAAAATCAAATTTTTAAAATTTCATCAAGCAGTAGTTTTCTAAGACGTATAATTTTTTAAAATTTGCATGTTTTTGCATTTATTGCAATGGGCTGTTCGCAGTGGATGAAATACAACAGGAAAAAGTACCGAGTAAGAAGTAAATGTTACCTGGTCGTTCTCGTTTATCGAAAATACATTGTTGAACCGGGGACAGTAGGTAGCATTTATTCTCTGTTCATAAGGAAGGAAGCAAAAATAACAACATGCAAGTAGGGTAAAGCAATCGGACTGATAATAATAGAAAAAAGAGAGGGAAAGCAAAGGAAAATGATTTCGTACGAACGTGCGCAATATCACTGTCTTAATGTTAAAAAATCAAATAATGGCGTGCTAGATATATGAATTATACTGCTTTATTGTTTTAGCTATGCTGCATTGTCAAACAGCTACAGGATTTTAAAGTAACGCGTTATACGATGCTGATAATTATCAAATGCTCTAAAATGCACTCTTACTCCAAAGCTACACGGACTTAAAAAGAGAAGATTATAAATAAGTGTATTCATTATTTATTTATAGCATGTTATCTTTTTATGATAGTAATTTTCTTCGACCTTTTATTATATCCCGTCCATCTGACAAAAAATTGGACATATTTAAAATAGAGATAACCAGCTGGATAGATTAAGCCGGTCTGGTATATTTGTATCTATATCTCGAAATTCTCAGATCGTGGTTGATTGATTGATTGATTAATTCTGTCAAAAACTAATGATCAAAGCTAATCGTATAAATTTACGTCTTTCTTAAATGCCCTAACACACACACACACACACACACACACACACACACACAAATAAACATGCATACACATGATTACTGTGACTAGATTTCAAGATATGCCATCGCTTGTTTGATGGGTAACGTTGATGTGGCTTTTTAGTCTTATTGAGGACATACGCCTTTGTGCAGTTGTGGCAATGTTAAGAGCCTCTTGCAGATAGTGTTACAGTAATATTTTGGTGAACTTTCATTCATACATACATAAACGCCTTTTCGCACACACATATGCTGCCTTTTATTTTCATAATTAATTGTACAAATAAATAAAACAAAGAGACAACAATAATATATGAAAGAAAAAAACTGTTGCTGCCTGTATTCATTTCAATTTTCTTTCATTCAAGGTACATTCTTTTATGATGGTATCGTTGAAGTTGATTAGCTAACACATCTGTTTGTATACAAATTTAAGCAAATAACACGAGAATACGAGAGCGTGAGAAGACGAGAACGTGATTTTCTTTTTCTATGGGAAAAATGACTTATATCTTTCCTTGCTACGATTCGAATTAACGTGCCAATCAGTATTTTTACTGTTAGAGAAAATAAAACCAAATGAGGCACAACACGGATTTTATAGTACAATGTAGAGCAGAAAATTAATCAATTTCTCACCTTGCGAAAACACAGTATATATTTTAAACGTCCACTTTACTTCGTAATTGCAATTAAATTTTCTGAAGAAGAACACGGAATAAAACCTTCTAAACAACTTCACCCAGTTTCTTTGCAGAAACTAAATATACTTTTGACAGTTATTTAAACTACACTTTTGCATTATTACCTCCAACATTATATATCCATGAATATTTATAAGTTTTCTGAAACTATCAATATCTTGTATACAGATTTCTGGAAAAGTCATAATATTCGACTGTTATACGTAGTTACTAAAATAATATAAAAATTAATTATGAAATTATATTCAAAGTACACTTAAAAAAGAGTTATTATTGTTTGTAGGCGCGGATATGCATATCCCTTATTTATTCAAGCTGGATAATACTTTTATGTAAAATAACCTCTTTTTAATTGTTTATCATCTCAATAGAATACATCTCTGCCTGCCTTGTACGGCGTCTCTCTAACATGTACAGCAATTGTTTTCACATGCAAGTTACTAAACTCTTTCTTGTTTTCTCTCTTTTTTCTCATGGAATCTGCTTCCACATCGTTTCCGTTATTGTTTTGATAGGCATTTCTTTCTCCCTGTATTTTCTTCACGGTTTCTCTTCATTTGGCCTGGGAATACAAAGCAGTGCAAAAAGCCAGGACATCTGCTGTTAAAGAAAGAATAATTCTATCAAAGAAACTATACTATAACCACAGAATACACCAGGTTAGTATAAAGATGAGTATATTGTACGAAGGGGTGCTAAAAGTTATGTCTAATCAAGAAACCCCTCTAAAAATTTCTTATATTAGGTCACCAAAATTCAAAGACCCTCGTGTCGTGTTGGAATTCTGTTTTGTTTGAAATATTCTTAAAGTAAGCCTTTTTTTTTCTGCCCAATTTTAAATTTTAAGCTTTTCATGTTTAATTGGTTTTCTTTAATTTTTGATTTTAGCAGATATCTCTTGACTGGACTTTTAAAACTTAGTAATCCACCACCATGTTTTTTTGTTTTTCTTTTCAATTGGAGTAGATAGATCTATCTATCGCCCGGTTCTCACTCCACCCACGTCTATTGAACAGGTTAAGAGGCTCATCCCTTGTTCCCTGTTTAGGATGTGGTTTCCGGTTTTCTCTTTTCCAATCTTTTCACTTTGTTTTTTTTTTTGTTTTTTTTTTTTGTTTTTTGTTTTGTTTTTTTTCAATTGGAGTAGATAGATCTATCTATCGCCCGGTTCTCACTCCACCTACGTCTATTGAACAGGTTAAGAGGCTCATCCCTTGTTCCCTGTTTAGGATTTGGTTCACGGCCTTATCTTTTCCAATCTTTTCACTATTACGTAGCCCCCTGCACATCAGTGGCGTTACCGCCTTGCTCGGGGTGATACGATTAAAAAAAAAATAATTAATTAAATTTGGTAAAGTGGGTCGGGACAGAAACTTTTCAGCACTTTTTCTATAAATTATTTGTTCTGCTCAATGCTAGTTTTTACTTACAGCATTAGGTATTCTAAAATAAACAATTCCCAAATTTACACCCATATAAATACCTTCTCAAACGCACCCACGTTAAGTATACATGCTTTACACTCATCTGAACAGGCACGCAAATAGTTACAAAGTACTTTAAATCGACCAGGAAATACTTGTGTTAGTGCATTTTGAGCCTTTGGAAATAAGTCATTAACAAGTGATAACGACATACACACAATTCTAAGCACGCAGGCATTTACATAATTAGAAATTAACTAGGGTTTAATATGGCTATTGTAACAAAAGGATCCTTAGCAAATGCTTGTTTCTTATAAATGGCAAATTAAATATTAAATGTTGTTTAGTAGCAAATTTTTGTTTCTTTTTTTAACTATTATGTAACTGTTAAATTTTTACATAGCTGTCATCACAGCCATATAAAAATCTTTAACTTCTGTTAATTCATTTAATATAAGTCAAATCGTACATTAAGCATACAAACTCAATCAGTCAAGAAAACTAATTTTAAATAACAAAGTTTTCTTTTTACATGGTTTATTTATATTACTTTTGTCAAATTAGTAACTAATATATAAAATATAAATTTATAAAATGTGTGCGTGTTTATGAATATATCTGTGTAGTTGCGTATACATTTATTATAATTGCAAGAATTATTTTCAAAAGAGATATCAAAATTTATTTATACAAGTGAATTAATATTAATCGAAGCTGCATAGTTCACTCTCTTCAAGAATTTAACATCTCTTCGACAGAAATGCAGGATAACGCATCAGAAAAAAACAAGAAATATTTCTAATCCCTCATCACCTTTTATTAAATTTGATTGCAAATTCGATTCTTCAGCTGCCATAAAATAAATATTTCAATTAATATCAGAAAATTAGAGCAAGATGTAAACATAAGTAAAACAAGCCAGAAATATACGTTGAACGTGAAATCTATTTCAATTATATCTATATAATACTAATACAGAATATAAATCTTCAAGTTTGTACAGACAGATGTTTACGCAATAGCAATATAATTACATATCAAAAGAAATATTTTTAGCATTCAAACAATATAAGTGGTTAAAAAAATTACCCGACTTAAAATTACCCGACTTAAACTTAAACATTAAAAATTATTTTAGAAAATTTTTCAATTTCTATTTCAGTACATAGCCTTAACATTAGAGGCAGTTGCATTTACTTTTTTCGCGTGTTTTATTTTACTTTCTATTCACTTTCATTGATTTTCTATCCCGTAGAAGCAGCTTGGTCTCTAACCAATATAAGACGAATGAATCTTACCTTGATCGTGGTTATTTACCGAGTCAAAAGTCGTGCAACCGCCATTTCTATCGCAGACTCTGGTTCTCCAGAGACCAACATTGACAGTTGTTCCTTTTTGCTGTTCCTGGAACCATGCATAGGTTGAGAAACCAACAAGGAACATCAAAGTTCCAAAGAACTGTGCAGCAAGAGCAATCTTCATCCATTTGGATGCGGTACTAGCGAAGTTCATAGGCATGTTGCTTGTTAACTTTTCGGCGATCTGAACTGTTCTGCGGAGCTGAGAGAATGAGACCAAACACTGATCAAGGGTCAAACCATCACGTGGCCAAGGACCGTCTCACCTATACTTAGGAGATATTCATTCATACCCCGTAATTTGAATACTCTCTCTCCCTCTTTCTTTTGTATTGCTAGCAACAATCCCTTCTCTTTCCCATTACTTTAACGGCAGACTGTAGTTTTATCACAAGAAAATAGAAACCATGTTGACTCATTGAGTTAAGTTTTCTTTTCCTTCAGCTTTGAGTTTTTCTTTCTCTTCAAAAAAAAAAACAAAAAAAAGCAACAGTAACACCAACACAAAAAGTCAATTAGTAATCAAATCATTTGACAATGAGCAGGTGACGTGCCTGATGAATGATCTGTTAGATAATTTGTGCTTCACTGATCATCCACCCTTATGTCCACACAAAATATATCACTTCCCTCTCTCTCTTTCTCTCTCTCTCTCTCTCTCTCTCATTCCATTTATCTTTATTTTATTCATTCTCCCTCCTACACTTAATCTACTTCTTTTTCCATTCAATTTTCCATTTCAAGTTATCCGTTTTTCTTCCACTACAATTTAATCACTTTTCTCTTTAATCTTTATGGTCCTACTCTTTTATAGCTTTTTTACTTGCATCCTTTATTTCAGCTTCCTTTTTTAGGTATTTTATGATGATTCTTGTGCGTTGTGGTCCAGTGGATATCGGCTCGGAACGAGAAACCGGGGAGCCGAGTTCGAATTCCAGATTAATCCATTGTATTCACTTACGCGCAAATACCCTTGGGAAAGGTATTAATCTGTCTCTGCCTTCCAGTTATGGGTTAAATAGCAGGACAGATTGGGTTCTATAGCCTTGGTCGGCAACTAGTCTATCGCAGAAAGCAATGGCAAACTACTGCGGGATAATCTTCTGCCCAGTCAGTCATCTCTCTCTCTTTCGAGACATGATCGCCCAAGCGTGTATCACGTATGGCACTTAACTGACTGACTTGTCACCTATAAAGATACAACCTTTTTGGCTATCTTTTTCTATATCATCGTCAACAATTCTTTTCCAAAAATGCATATATCAGGTTGATTTATTTTCTTTATAACTTCATTCGTGATTTTTTGTTTTGTTTTTTACATCCTTTTTCTCTTTTACATTTTGTTTTCTACCTTTGTCTGTCTCAAAGATTTTATATCATTATATTATTTTTCGTCACACTACGTTAGTTTTTATATTTTCTTACCAGTGTTCTTTTTAGAATTTTTATTTCTATTTTAATTTATCCTCATTCTTCTCATTTTCCTTTTAGCAGGTTCGCTGGCAAATATGGATTGCCTAAAATATTTACGTTTTTTTATCTTTTCACGCGATGTTATGTCTCTTCATACGCGTATGAACCGTATTGAGTTGGCTAGGAAATGTTCATTCTTATTTAGTCATTACATGGCATTACGAGTGTTTAGTTTTAACAAACTTAATTTTAACAGAAAACAAGCAACATTTTTAGCTTTTATTCTTATCTTATTTTTTATTTATTTTTATTGTAATCAATGTAAAAATGCGAATTAAGAGTTAAAAAGAGTTGTGTATACACTGCAAATGATGAAACTGATCTGTAAAGTTTTGTGCTAGAGATGTCTATCTGAATGCTATATCGCGGTCAGATAGAATCGTTGAGATTCATAGTAATCAACTTATTACTTGAGAATAACTAATGTTACATAGTGGGGAAGGTTACCAATACCCTGAAAATTTCCAAATCAAACGCTGAAAATTGTTTGCACCAGCTTGATTCTGTTAGTCGCTTTGATGTGTAGCTTTCATGTAAATTTAAGCTAAATAATCATACTGGAACTGTGTTTTAAGTCTTTGTTTTGGAAACCAACTGTGATGGCTGATGATGGATTGATACTTTACAATGCGACTAAACAGTAAATTTAAGAGATCATCATGCAAGTGAAATGGTTTCTTCTAAAGAAAGTGATATAGCAAATATGGCAGAATTGGAAAAATAATAACTCCATTGAGAGAGACAAAAGATTGATTCGAACAAGTATTTACTTTAGGCTAACTAAAGTCAGCAACTGACGAAAAATGTCGGAAATTATTTAAGAGACAGCGCAATGTTCCATCGAAATAATACTAAACCGTGTGTTCTTTGGTGACTAGAAAATAGCTACTACAATTTGGCTAGAATGTTCACTCTCTTTCGCTGTATTCCTCAAATATTGTATTTTATATTACCATTTATTCTATGTTTTAGTCTCTTAATGAAAGAAAATGTCAGTACTATGCTAGACCACGAAAGGCACCAACACCAGTTATTTACGGAAAAAAATAAAAAGCTTTGGGAGAAAGAAATAAGGAAGTGGACTGAAAGATGGCAGAAGATAGTCGAAAATAAAATATTCTGTATATTTACTTTATAAACGGTATGAGTTTAATTTTTTTAGTAAAAGAATTGTTTTTCGACGAAATGTTTCTTTATCTGGGTTCACTTTTACAGCATTGTTTCTTAGTAAAATTTAATTTGTTTTGAGAGTGCTGAATGTTGCTGAGAAACTCAAAAATGAAAACAGTAATCATATTTAACCTATATAGCAAGACAATACACAGAGAATTAAAAGAAATACTAGGATTTATTATCAACGGCCAGTGGCAATTCTACGTGGGGGTGCAAGGACCCCTAGAATTTTGACTAGCCTCTCGGTTAGCCCCTCCACTTTTATAAGCTTCAAAAATTTATGAAACTGATTAGTCTCTACTTTAGATAAGATTTGATCTTCAGCACTTTTTCCTCTGCGTTTTCTTTCATTTAGCTTTTTAAGGACACATACAGAAACAAATTGAAAGAAAAACAAAATAAAACACATAGAAACAGGCATGTTATTAGGGAGGGAAAGAGAATTTAGTCATATTTTCATATCTGAAGGAAGATGTTAATTAGAAATAATGTCCTCAACTTGATATGTAGATACATAGGCAGTCAGTGATTTATAGCCAAGTGAAAGAATTGGCTTGTAATTTTTTTCAATCTTCTAAAGAAAATCTGCAACGAAGACAATCATCAACGAGCAAACGGGCATTCGCAGTTGGCCTAGTGAATGAATTACCTGTCTGTAAATTATCCAGTTACCGACTCCAACCATTCGATCAAGCTTACATTTTTGAGCTAGTAGTAGTGCAAATTGACTCTGCTCTTTAAAAAGTAAATTTCTTTAAATTCTGATGTAAAATAGCTTGCATTAACCTTTGCTGAAATCTAGAGAAATAAGTAAAATCGAAGCAATATAGAATGTATGTTAACTTGGGTTTGTGTCAATCCAGCTGCCCTGTTTGATGTTTTGTTTCATGGTCATGGAGAAATGATATTATTTAGATTATTTCCTTATTTCAAACGAGCTTCTTGATCGTATGGTTGGACTTTGTCGAAAACATAAATTAATTTTTTTAGCTAATTTTTGTACTGCTCACAGCATTTTGTACTGCCCACAGCATTTTGATTGATTTCATTGCAGTATTTTATTTTCGCATTTATTTTTTTCTTGCATTTATTTTTGGGGCTTCAAAAAAGTTTTGTAGAAGAAAAAAAATCAGAGAAGAAAAATCACACTGTTCTGCTAATATTGACGTTAGTAAAGTCCCTTGGATTTTATTTTGAAATTAACCTCTCTTGTGTTCCAACAGCTTGAAAGTGCACAATAGGGCAAGAATAGATTAGAACTCCTCTACGATGAATGAAAAGTTATTCCATTTAATTTAGTAAAGTAACATACTTATACTCAAATTCATCCCTAAGCTGTGTATACAATAGTGGTGTAGTATGAAAATGAAGACACTGCTTGAGTCTGCCCTCCTCCTTATGAAAAATTTCGGTCTCTAAGTGGCCTCCTGCATTAAGCGTTACACAATCGCCACTGTCAACGTCCACAATCCATATGGATTATGAAGAGGATACTGTGCTTGTGACACTCAGAAAGGAAACTTAAAAGTAATAAAAGAAAAAAAACTATTAAATGTAATAAGGTAAAAAGAGACATTCACAGGTGCCGGCTTCGAATTGGAGTCATCAGAATTAAGCAGGTTCACAAATATAACAGCGTAATGTAGTAACAGATGACGGAAAATGTAGCACAGATCTGAAGGCTTACTGAAATAGTGAAAGTTGCCTTCCAGAAACTAAGTAAAATATTAAAACAGAAGAAAAGTTTGTTATAAACAAAGAAAGAATCTTAAACTACTATGTTATGTCTATCATCTAGCAAATGCTGGACAATTTCGTTACAAATGAAGAAGAGACTGGAAGCGATAAAGATGTTCTACAAGTGGATCCTAAGAACATTACGGGCAAAATACTAGAGCAATAATGTAGTTTTAAAGAAAATGTGATTTTATATTTAAAATCAGAAAGTGATAGTTGAAATGTATGGACATATAATGACGAAAGAATGCCTGGAAAATTTAACACTTAGATTAAGTATTGAAGGAAGGAGGTGCATAGGAAAACAGCAAATAACTTTCTTACCTAATGAGTTTCTATAATGGGTTGCCGAGCAGGTATAAATAGTGATGGCAAAGAGTCAAACGTTGCTTAGGGCAACAAGGAACAGGAAGATGCTGAGAACTTTGAACGCTCACGTCCCGAAGGATATATCGTATAAATCAAGGAAAATCGTATTATTCATTTGTATAACACAATTTATTGAATTCGTATTACAAATCATTGATAGTGAATTTGATTTTATTATTACGTCATTCGAATAGAGATTAATTTATTTTAAAAAAACATATTTTTAATTCACAAAATAAAGCATTTTGATTTGATTTCACATTTTAGTTAAAATATATTTTTAATTCAATAAATTTATAAATATCGATAAAACTCTTAAAATGAAATTTACCTTATCCGTGGTATTGGAACAAAGAAGCATCACTTGATCAGATCGATAAAATAAATGATGCCTCAGTAAAAAATAAAAATTAAAAAAGAAGTGAGAATGGTTGACAGTAAAAAGTGCCAAATGTATATTTAAGAAAATTTGACATTAGTACAGAAGTGTGTGTGCTAGAAAGATTTTAGTCGAGTGCAGGACAACTCAACATCGTCAAGTCAACAACTACGACTCAACACCGCCGACTGAACGACGGAACAACTCATCACCAGAAAAAGATGAATATTTTTCTTTCAATAAGGCCTTTGAAAAGGCATTAAGTAAAATATGAACGAGTTTTTTTGTTTTTAATTATTTTTTATTAAAGTAAAAGGTAATGTCATTTATTATTTTAATAAAGTAAATTGACATTCTGAAACATTTTTATAAAAAACATAATTGTATAATTCGATTCTATACGATCCCGGTGTTGAGTTGTTTCGGCGCTCAATCGACAGTGTTCAATCGGCGATGTTGACTTCGTGGTGTTGAGTTGTCCCTTTCCGTGTAAAATGTTTTGTTGGTTAGAAAAATGTATTGTGGGTCATTTTGCTTTAAAAATATATTGCTGATCATTAAAAATGTATTGTTAGTAGTTTTACTATAAAATGTATTTTTATACTTTTCTAGAGTTTGATTTTTGTTTGGGGTACACTATTTGCCTATAGCCAGGATCCTAACAGGTGCTAACACCCCGGATCAGGATCAACCCAGTACAACAACAATTAATTACGTTTCGAATTATGTTTAGAAACAGAGTTTCTAATTATATCGATGGTTTTGGCAACAGGGACGTTTGTAAATAGATTTTCTCCATCAATTGAGGCTAAAATGTTTTGGTTTGGTTGTGCTGTTATGAGGAATTTGAGAAATTCATGAGTAGATGTAATACTATAATTGGTAGTTAGGCATGGGGTAATTTGCTAATTTTGATAACTAGAAAATAAGTGTTGGCATGAGTCGTTGTGGATATCCGGACGTAAGTATTTTAACGCTTTCATAAATATATCCTGGTTGGTAATATCCAATAATTTTCTTGATTTTCAAGGATCAACAGCGTTTAATGTTATAAGTTCTATAAGTTTCTTGACAATTG
This sequence comes from Ascarosepion bandense, assembly GCA_037127315.1. Taxonomy (NCBI): domain Eukaryota; kingdom Metazoa; phylum Mollusca; class Cephalopoda; order Sepiida; family Sepiidae; genus Ascarosepion; species Ascarosepion bandense. The sequence goes on from JBBBDQ010001829.1 coordinate 1,197,622, forward strand.
TCTTAAAACTTTCGTGGTATTTTTATTTAATTTAGTAAAGTTAGATCCATTGTACTGGTGTGTTGTAATTTTTTAAGTAATCAGTTTTCCTTCTGGTCGTATATCATTTATTGTCTGTTAGGTTTATATATTTATCACTGCTTTTGGGAAGTATCATGTTTCTTTGCCATAAGTTTTAGTAATGACCTGTCTGTGTGTAAGTTCGTCACCATTAACACTTAGAATAATGTGATACTGTACTTCAATGAAGGTGTTTTTTTAATATTTCATTATGCTTTTGGATGTTATTATTTAAATGCTAGATATTTTTAACAGTTGTTATTTGTCGTAAAACAATATTTATCTGAATGTTGTGGTATTGCTTTCATTGTTGGCTGCTGGGTCATGTAATTTAATAATTGTGTATTTGGGTAGCAAGTCTTCTTTTATATCCAGAATAGAAAAATCTTGTGTGGTTGCAAGAAAAATTGAACATAAAGCTTAATTGCAGTACCTTGTACTTTCTATAATGAAACTTATATATATAAGTGTGTGTGTGTGTGTGTGTGTGTGTGTGTGTGTGTGTGTGTGTGTGTGTGTGTGTACGTAAATCATTTCCCCCCACAAGCAAGGTAAATAAGTCACTAAGATACAAGAGGCTACTGAGTGTGAAAGAATATAAGAAAAAAAACATTATTAAGGATCGAGAACAATAAAAGAAGGGGAATCAAGAAGACAGTAGAAAGCGATTGACATTGCATTTAAATTTTTGAAAAGTTGGCTGAAAGCAAGAAACCTGAAGAAAGTTCCACAAGCGAGTAGAGCAAGAAAAGAAACTGTTAGCCTAGAACTTCCTGTTTCATCTCGATATTTCAAACTGTCAAATGATGAGACCTTGCCGCCAAGCTAAATACATAAAGTGTGGGTACCAAAAAGGAAAGTTTATCAGAATAATTACCATGAAATTATTCATGGAAAAGGCTCAGGGAAGCTATATTACGGCACACTTATGAATATGTATGATAGATTCTGGAGAGAAAAATATCTGGCACAGCACAGTGAACTATTTTTACAGCCAACCTAGCGATTGGTATAATGGGCAATGAGCCACTCGCATAGAGGTTAGCATCATCAATGCTGATGGGAGGCAGAAGGGATCTCTCAGACGATTAAATACAGAGCAGTTTCATTTTGGAGACATTAATAAGCCATTCTATTCTCTGATTATCAGCAGATTGTAGGTCATTTTAGATCAGCTGCCAGTTTGACCTTATTGAACCGATCAGACTCACTATTACAACAGGATTAAATAGTTGCCATCAGTATAGATACTAACTTGAGAACTGACACTTTCAATAATGTCATTGATGAAAAGTAAGAACAATGCATGTCCAAGGCTAGACCTCTAGTATATACTGCCATTAATGCAAAAACGATCTAGAAGTGTAATCATTCAGGACAACTTTTATTTCGCGATTTAAGAAAGACTTGAATCAGTTCAAAAATTTGTCCAGAAATACAATAACTTTTCAGCTTGTGAAAAAAAAAACAGTCTGCCAAACCCTGTCAGATACCTACAATATATCCAAAGAAACAGCCTGAGTTTCACCATTCTTATCTGAATCTTAACTCTTTCAACAATAATCAACACAGTTGACACAGAAAGGCGAAAGTGGTTTTAATTATTTGAAAGAAAACCATACGATGCTTAACCAATTCAGAGTTGATTAAGGCCTCTAATATTTTATAAACAACACACACACTATATATATATATATATATATATATATATATATATATATATATATATATATATATATATATATATATTGTAATTTTGTTATTACAATGGTTTATAAAAGTATAATAGCAGTACACAAAAGTTTTCATGTTTCAGAACAAAACTGTTCCTCTTCAGGTGATATGTTAAAATAAATGGTGAAAATGATTTATTTTGAACATATAATTTATGGTTATTTAGAAAATTAGGAAGTGGTAGTTGGAGAAAACGCTTTAGGTGTGTCAACATTGTTCAATCAAAATTGAGAATTATGTAACCATGGCGATTTAATATTTGGGTTGTGAAAGGGGGCAAGATGGCTTGGATCTAGACATATCACTTTTTAATTTTGTCTGGATAAGATACATAGTGGGACCTTAAATTTATTTAAAATGGGTAAACAATAATTTTAACAAGAGGTTAGATTTTAGGGTTTTTTATTTAATAATAGATTTTTTTACAACTATTTATGAGTAAAGGGGCTAGAAAAATTTAGGTCAGAATTAGGATTAAATAATTATGGTATACTTAGTTAAATTGTATTAAGAACAACAATTAAGTATTGTGTGAGACATTTATTTTAGTAAAAAAAATTCTTTTTTATGTTAGAGTATAAGTTATAAATGAAACATGATAATTAAATTTTAAAGAAAATTATTTTGCCTGAGTAAGGTACATAGTGGGACCACATCATGCTTAAATAGGTAAATAATTTTTAACAGCATATTGGATTTTTTAAATTACTTTGAGTAAAAGGGCCAAAATGTTTATGTTATAATTATGATTAAATAATTTTGGTATATTAATGTATATTGTAGTTAAGAAAACTAATTAAGTACTGCGTGGATCTTTTATTTTAGTAAAATAATTATTAATTATTAAGTTATATTAGAGCATAAGTTACACATAAAACATTGTAGTTTTTTATAAATTAAAATAGAATTATTTTGTCTGGGTAAGATACATTGTGGGAACATATATTATTTAAATGGGCAGACAGCAATCTTTTACAGCAGGCTGAACTTCAGGGTGTTTTTTTTTCTTTTTTAAATTAGATTTAGTGTTTAGAACCAGGATTTTAATAATTCTGGTATAGATTAAAAAACAAATTAAGTATTGTGTAGATCATTTATTTTGGTAAAATAACTTTAAAACTATATTGGAGCATACGCTATCAATGAAACATTGCAATTAATTAAATTTAAAGTTTGTTCATTTTAAGGGGTTGGAATTTTTTTAGGTTGGAATTTGAACTGAATAATTTTACTATACCAAGGTATATTGTAGTTAAGAAAACCAACTAGTATTTTGTGGACCATTTATTTTAGATCATATTTTAGACCATTTTAAAATTTAATTTTCAAGTCTATATTGGAGCTCAAGTTATAAATGACACATGATTAATTAGATTTTAACGAAAAATATTTTCGATGTTTACATATAACAATCAATTCACCTCTACGGTTCAATAGTTCATTATTTTTAGGGAATCTTAAAATCTGCAGCTTTTCACTCAGGCATAAAGGGTAGATGTCTTAGAACGACTTACAGATTCTTGCTTTTTCCAGAATTTTCCATTTTACTTGCTGGGGGTTGTTTCTACCCTTTAACTTCCAAAAGTACGCAGAAAGGGATGTTTGGTTTCGGTACGTGTTGTTTTTATAGGAAGTTAAGTGCATATACCAACGTTGATTAAAAGTGTTCTTAGTAGATCCGATGTAAACTTTTTTAATAGTTGGGCTTTCATTTGATGTTATATTACATTGGTACACAATAGAATTTATCTGACACCTATTTTCCAGTGGGCCATTGTTAGGATTTCGACAATTACATTAAGTTTGTATTATTGTTGTCTTTATTGTTTTGATAGTCATTGTTACTTTGGTTTACGTACTGATTTAAGATACTTTTATTGTGATTTGTAATGATTTTTTCAAGATTATTTGTACAATTATAACTTCATTTAAGGGTATTTTTATTAAAAAATTTACTTAAAGGGTTAATAATAGGGAAATGTTTCTTAATTAAATTGAGAAACTTCAGCCCTAACTTGGTGTTAATCATTTGGTTGAAAAGGGGTGTATACCAAACGATTTTTCTATTTCTATTTTTCCTGTTATAGTTATATTTTTTATGTGTTTGATACTCTGGTTTTTGTAGCCACTATTTTTAGGGCATTATTATAAAAAACTTTATGTTTATAAAATATTTCTTCACTAGAAGAGTTTTTACTGATTCTATGGAGGAGGGTATATGTTTATATAATTTAAACTTCAACTCCCTCTGCCTTCACAGGACAGGGCGTTGGAAAATTAACGGTAAGAGACTCCAAGATGTCTAAATGGAGTCTTGTCTTGCCCTGCACATGACAGAGAAGAAATCAGGAGAATAATGCGTCCTGCATTTTACAGAATTTAAGAAGTGTTCACCAATCGCTGACTCATGAATATGCGACGGCAAAGATGTAATTGGCTTATGTCTGCCACTCTATCCGACACGTGCAGAGCGATCCTCACCTCCAATCGTTGGATGGTCTTGCCCACGTCGTCGGTCTCACTTTGACACTTAAATTGATGCACAAACTTTTTTAGACCTTGGAGTCTCTTACCGTTAATTTACAACGTCCTGTCCTGTGTAGACAGAGGGACTTGAAGTTTAAATTGGAGCTTTTCGAGGAAACTACCACCTAACATAGGTAATATACATTTTTTTCTTAACTTCAGTCGTTGTGAAAAATTTTTCTTATCAACTTCTGTTTTAATTTTGCTGACGATTTCTATTCTGACGAAGTATCGGCCGAAAGACGCTTAATTTTTTTTTTTTCTTTTAAGCGAGTTACCTTTGTATCTATCTTAATAAGATAATGATACTATTTAAATTAATTATACTTTGGTGTAGTCGGAAAAAGAACTTGTTCATATATATATATATATATATATATATATATATATATATATATATATATATATATATAATGCAATGTCGACTAAATTGCAATGCAATGTCGACTATACAGAATGCAATTGTCGACGAGATTACGCTAAAATGCATTTTTTTTTCTCAGTAAAGAATAGGACCAGGTCATTACAGAGGAGTTTTAATCGATATGCTAATCTGTCCGTCTGTCCGTCTGTATAAGAATATATTTACCAAAATTACATAAAATACTAAAAAATAAATTGATTCAATAAAATCGCCATGGCCTCATGAAAACCCCGGAATCTCTTGAAACTTCTCTGTTTGGTGAATCCTACTATAATCTTCACCTTCAGTTCATCTTTGGTGCTACAAGCAATTTTGTTGCTCTCTCGCTCAACTGCGCCCACGCATAATAATCAAAGGGGTGCAGTCTAGGGAGTTAGGTTGCCAGATGTAAGGCGTTTGACAGCCATGACTGAGTCCTGCTGCTTGTTGGGCATCATTTTTGTTTGTTTTTTTAAGTCACTGCTACAAATCTGTCTTTCATTATGTTTTTTTTGTTTTTATTTTGTTTTAAATCAGTTACTACTACAAATATGTCCATCATTGCATTTGTCAGTGCTACATATCAGTTCATCAGTGTGTGTGTGTGTGTGTGTGTGTGTGTGTGTGTGTGTGTGTGTGTGTGTGTGTGTGTCACTCTACAAATCTGTATCATTGGATTTGTTTTTTTTTATCTCACTGCTACAAATCTGTCTATCATTTGATCTTTTTTGTTTTAAATCAGTCACTAAATGTGTCCATCATAGTGTTTGTTTTTTCTATTTTAAATAAATCAGTGCTACAAATCTGTCCATCATTGTGTTTGATTTTTTTAAATATGTCAGTACTACAAATCTGTCCATTATTGTGTTTGATTTATTTTATTTTAAATATGTCGGTACTACAGATCTGTCCAATATTGTGTTTGTTTGTTTTTGTTTGTTTTAAGTAAGTCAATGCTACAATGTTTTTTTCTTTTTAAATAAGTCAGTGCAACATATCTGGCCATCATTTTGTTTTTTGTTGCTTTTGTTATAAGTCACTGATACAAGTCATTGTGTGTGGGGCTTTTTTGTTGTTGTTTTTATTTTTTGTTTAAAATATGTCACTGCTATAAATCTGCTCATCATTGTGTTTGTTTTTGTTTTAAAGAATTCACTGATATAAATATATCTATCATTGTGTTTGTTTATTTGTTTTAAGTCACTGCTACAAATCTGTTCATCATTGCCTTTGTTTTTTTGTTTTCGTTTTAAATAAGTTACTGCTACAAATCAGTTGATCTTTGTGTTTTGTTTTTTTGTTTTTTGTTTTTTTTCTTGTTTTAAATACGTTACTGCTACAAATCATCATTGTGTTTGTTTTTTGTTTGTTTGTTTGTTTGTTTGTTTTTTTGCTTTTTGTTTTGTTTTGCTTTATTTTAAACAAGTCACTGCTACAAATATGGACATCACTGTCTTTGTTTTGTTTTTATTATTGTTGTTGTTGCTTTAAGTCACTGCTACAAAACAGTCAATCATTGTGATTGATTTTGTTTTAAATAACGCACTGCTACAAATCTGTCCATTATTGTGTTTGATTTATGTTTTATATAAGTCACTGCTGCATATATGTCCATAATTTTGTTTGTTTTTTTATTTTAAATAAAATTGAAAAGTTAATGTTGCAAAAGTTTATGCGACATATTCTAGGGAAAAAAACAATTTAATTGCTTATCAAAATTGTTCTTCGAAAATTTCTATGTTTTTTAAGTGAAGAATGTTTACACATGTATAGTAGTTGAACTGAAAATATTTCACTGTCTGTAAAGTTAGATTTGCAAAAAGGAAAAATACCTTCTCACCAGCGAGTAAAACCGGTTGAATATTTACAGAATGACAGGTGAATTTTTTTCTCAGTAAAGAATAGGACCAGATCATTACAGAGGAGTTTTAATCGATATGCTAATCATTTTTCTGCCTGTCTGTCCGTCTGTATCTATCTATGTATGCATATAATTCACACTTAATGTAATTTTATGCGGCTTGCTCAAATGTTAAGTTTTCATTTCTTTTTCAAAAGATTTGAAAACATTAACATAGTAACTTCCAGTTTGACTTAGGAAATGAAAAAACATATTGTTCTCATGGCAACAGCAATAGACTACACCGACTCAAAGATAACGATCTTCTAGAAAGTGGTCAATTGTGCAGGGGAAAAAACAAATAGCTCAGCATGGACATTACAGACAAGATGACAGTGATACCCTCAAAATTCACGTCATTTGTGATATTCGTTGCTTAATCAACGGAAACTATATTCCGTCCAATTTCCTTCTGCGAGACCTCAGGGCAAATACTACAACCTACATATGTTAGCCAAGGTGGTCAAGCGCTTGATCGAAAGGTTAGCTGCAAGTAAGTGTTCACTCCTTGCCACAAAGCCTACATGTTCCAGAATTCCTGAATTTAAACTTCAGATCTACTCCTGGGGTGTAGTCGAGATAAAGACCAGCTAGCGATTTTACAATACTAAAGACAGGTTGAAGTTCGCCATCATAAACATGATAGCTAACATGTTCGAGAACCTGATCTAGAAATGCAATTGCTTCCAGAGCAGTTATATTTAATAATATTTTTTTTCTAAATTGAATATGTGTACAATTTTCTGCATTGAATATATTTTTCTTTATAATCTGTTCTCAGTTACCTGGTGCATCGTGTACAAAATCAAATGGATGTGACTGTAACGTAAAAGATTTTGATAAAACATGAGATTGAAACCTTCGCGGTACTATGTGATTATGGGCGCATGAAATTATTAAAAAATGAAAATTCTAAGAAATATTAATAATTTAGGGCAACTTGAAAATAACTTTAAAAAATCTATTTGCTTTCATTGATAATTCTATATTTACAACCTTTACGATTAATATGATATCAGCAAGAGTTTATCTAGATAAAAATATTTATATAGTGTTATTTAATAACAGAATACAATTCTGGAATATATAAATATAAAAGTTTTGTCCATTCAAAAATTAACTTATTAAATATTTGCGCTATTTTAAAAATTAACTATTAAAAAAATAACTAGATTCAATAAAAGCAAGAACTGAATTCCATAAAAAATAATAATGGAATAAAATTATGTCAAAAGATAATTTAAAGAAAAAAAACACACAAAAATCAAAATAATTGTTCGGTGATTTGGGGGAAAGCATTAAAGCAAATATAAGTAATATTTCGCATCTTACCTTCATAAAATAGGCCACTCGAGCCTGTAATGCAATAGTCTCCGGTACATTTTCGAACTTTCCAAAGACCAATCTCAAATGATTCCTGATTGTTATCAAAAAAGAGCCACGAAATTGTGGCAAAACCAATGATGTAAAGCAGCAAACCAATCAATAGTAGAATGATGGCTGCTTTGATCGCACGCGAAGTAATGGCAATCGTAAATTGCGGCATATTTTTCTACACTGGTCTGATTTATTAACTTTTTATTAATGTAAGTTAGTTTTCATAAAACTATGTGACAGATCAATCAGATGCGTTTCTTTGTCAATGAAGATCTGTCTGTAACGCAATTCCCAGTCTAATTCTTAAAAATTGCAAAAATATTTCATTTTCTTCTTTCTTTCTTTTTTTCCACCTACTCTTTTCTTCAACTATTTTCCTGTGAATGTCTTAATTACTTCTTAGAATTTAGTGCTGCCAAGGAAACTACCATAAATGAAGTTGCAGCTAAGAAAATAAAGTATGATGCTGATTGTTATGAGTCAGTTCATCGTTATTATAGTCCCAGTAAAATTGTGTTAATATGACAACGCCCGTCGGTAAGGGTAGAGAGAAAGAATGATAGAATATAATTTACAGAAAATGAAAAGCACAGAGATAAAAAAAAAAAAAAAGAGTAAGGAATAGATGCAAAACTAAAGAGAAAAGGAATCGGATCAAGTTGAAGGTTCTAATCTACGTGGGCAGATACTGCTACGTCAGCTTGTAATAATATCATCAACAAATCTACAAAATTTAATACTTTTTTCTCATCTCAACATTTATGTGTTTGCATGAGCTAGAGACTCGGTAACAAATGTACAAAGATTATTTTCGTGAATGAACAACGACATTTAATAATACAATAAATTAAACATGACACGTCCTCAAAATTATATTCACTTTACCCTTTTTTATCTAGCACTTTTTTTTTTATTTCTTCTGTCCCTTTGATCCACAAGTAAGCATGCAAATATTTTTAAATTTTACCACTTTTACGATATTCTGAAATTCCGACGCAAAAATAAGTTCATTGTTGATGTTTCTTACTTTTTCCCCATATAACACATGTCTTGCCGGATATAACACGCATAATGTTTCTTTCTTCGATGAAGTTATTTCTCGTCATAATTTCACAAAGCTTTATTATATTACCTTATATATATATATATATATATATATATATATATATATATATATATATTTGAAATGATTTGTTTGAACATTATTTTTGATCGATACTCGTATTTAAGTAGATATTCTGTTTATAATCAAACAGTATTATATATTTATTTCTACCGGCCTGATTATTTACGATAAATCTTTGTTAGGAAAATGTGTGTCATTCGGAAGGATTCGAACCTGCGACCCCTATACACATAGGGGAAGGCACCAAATGATCTGGTGCGTCTTAGACCTCACGACCAGAAATGACGATCAATCTAAACTTAAATTAAGCCTATAACACAATTTTCGATTAATCGTAATAACCATATCTTCTCTGAAATGTATCGTAATGTCAACAAATGTAAAACATGTTACAGAAATTAACGAAGATTAACGAAACCGATTATAAACAACCGACAAAAAAAGAGGGCTATAATGAAAAATTGAATTGAATGGAAGATTATAGGGAAATCTCAAACCCTCAATAGCTTTAGAAGCAGATGCAGTTTATGCTTAGACGAAAAGATTAAAATTATCAAATTCAGAGAATCTAGCCAATTATTAAATCAGAGAAATGAAATAATTTTCAAATGCCACCATAAAAAATAAATTTAAACTGTCTAACACATAAAATCTTAGAATCCCCTCGTTCCGACACACTTGCCAGCTCTTTCACATTTGTGGATCTTTCGTTGGAGGATTTTACAGACCAAAAAAGTGAGGATAAAGATCTACCACACAATGGGTTGACATGCCAATCTAAGTACACAATGACTTTATATTATTGGTGTACGGAGTTAAAAAAATATCCTATCATGAACTATGTAATTTTAAAGGATTTCACTATAATGACTTCGATATAAATATTTCACGTGTATAATGGTGCACCTAAGTGTAAGGTTAGATATGTTTCTAATTTTGTGCATGCAAATATAGAATTTTGTGCATGTTTATATATATTATTGTATGTATTATTGTGTGTATAAGGGGGCACCTAAGTATAAGTGTATTTCATGTATAAGAATGGACTTAATTATGTATATGTATTTCCATCATGTGAGAACACCTGTTTATATGTGAGTTGTGTTAATCTTGGATGCAGTCAATTGTGCATTGTTGAACTGATTATACCTTCATGTACTGATCATTCTACCCATATGTGTACAGGTTAGTATCAAAATCCAAATGATGTATGCCGGTATATATGGATATATATATCCATATATATATCCAAACATATATATATGTTTGTTAAGACATATTTAAAGAAAATATACCACCTCGCATGGGAGTTAAAAATTGTAGATGGATAAGTGTACACAGGCGTACATTGTCTTTATGTATAGGGGTATATAAAAAGTTGCTTCTATACTTATATATATAACATTTCGCTTCAATGAAGAAGTGATATCGGAAACTGTGGAGTATTTTGACAAATCGTTCTACAAAAAGTATTGAAGCGTTTGAATCAGAAGAAGACGGTATTGATGTATAAAGCCGAATTTTGCCTAAAAGTTGATGTTTTATTAGTTAGGCCTGGGATATATTGAGTGATGTGTTAAGAGGTACGATCAAAGTATTTTTTAATTATTTTTTTAAAGTTTTTAATCCTTTCTAACACTTTCGAAATCTTAGTAAAAAATTTTCTTTTGATTTTCGTTTGCGGGTAACTAAATCGTTACGAGAGCTTCTAATGAATAATGTAATATAAATTAACTCTTTTTTTTTTCGGTGAAAAACATGTTAATTTGGAAATTCTTGTAAAAATCAAATAATTGTCTGATTTTAATGAAACTTTCAGGACTTATTCACAAATGAATGCAATTATTTTTGAAATCATCATTTTTAGAAATTCTTGGTAATATTTTTATATATATATGTTAACCACCTCATGTAAATTCATGAAATTTCAAGAAATTACATTTTGTAGGCAAAATTAGTTTTATTAGTTAAATGCAGGACTCATTGGGGAATGTAAATAATCTATTATTTTTTCAACCATTTAGCTTCTCTTTCCGAAAATTCGCTCCCAATAATAAAATAAAAAACACAATAAAATTACGACATTATTTAATTAGATATGTTTTAATTGTTTTAATAAATAATATAAATTAAAGCCATTATAGTCTGAAATATAAATTAAAGCCATTATAGTCTGAAGAAAAAAAATTCGATTAATAATGAAATGTTAAAAGAATTGTTTTTATTTTTTAATTATAATAATTTATAAATTCAAAAATATTTATTAAATACTTCAAAGACGTTTGGTTATTAAGTAAAAACTGTATTTACTAATTGAAAATTGGAAAGTGTAATACAAATCGTCGAGCCATCGTATTTTAATTTTTTCTTGTGTGTGTGTGTGTGTGTGTGTGTGTGTGTGTGTGTGTGTGTGTGTGTGTGTGTGTGTGTGTGTGTGTGAAGTTTTTTTTTCGTATGATAATTTCTGTGTGTACATTAAAAAATCATGTTTCAGGGTTTCTTCCCCTTAAAGGAAAAGTATTTGGACAATTTTGTCAATTCTAGTCGCCATGCTTATCTCGAATCTGTCCCTCATCACATGTCACACATTTATGAAAAAGTTAGAGATCAACGTTCCATGATTAAGAAAAAGTTTTATTCTAAATTTCTTGCCATAGATAAGTAATACCTGTGAAAATCAGATTAACTTAACTTTATATTTGCTAATATTCCAAAAACAACATGTTACAGATTTATATTTCATTTTTGCAAGATTTTTAAAACCGAGAATTAACCTTTGTTTACAAATATGTCGATCGCTCAAAAATGGCCAAAAAAGTGAAAAAATATTAAAAGTTAATTTTCTTTTTTTTTACAGTATTTACATTATTCAGACTATTGTCCTCATCTTTGTTGCCATTTGTACGACGTTTCGACTGTTGTAAGATCCGGCCTTCTTCAAGTGCTAGAAATTTCGAATCGAACCCTTTATTACGATCACTGGGGTATATGAACTCCATTCCTTGCGGGAAACCTCGATTGGAAGTCATGAGTTATCCTGCAAGTTGTAGCCTAGTATTGGACTCGCAACTCTAAGAGTCAAGTCAACCAATGTCTACATCCATTGGGCCATGTGTCCTTAAGAACAAGAACAACCGAATTTTTGGGACTTATAAACCTAATGCCCAGTAACCATTTTTTACCAGAGTTCATATTGCAATTTTTTATGTTAATGGTTTTCTCTAGCATTTTTTATGTTAATGGTTTTCTCTAGTATTTTTTACTAGAGCTCATATTGCAGTTTTTTGACACTAATGATTTTCTCTGGTACTCCGTATTACTGGTTCCCATATTGTGCTCTATTCTTGGTTGGCTTAGGAAATTTTTGAAGCCTAGCATATGTGCTGATTCCTTAAGTTTACGTAGTTTCCAGTGGCGTTTTTATCTATTATTTCTGCTTCATCCCATAGGGGACGGTGATCCCCTTTCTCCCTCCATATATGATCAGCTACGCCTGATTTTTCTATCTCCTCTCGTGTTACTGCCTTGCAATGTTCTTGCATTCTTACCTTAAGAGGGTGGCCTGTTTCTCCTTTATATTTTCCCATAACTACATGGAATGACGTACACACAGTCCTTAGTCATGTCCTCCTCTGTTGGGGGTCTTACTCGGGAGAGGTACCTGCAAAGTGTAGAACCACTTCTGAAGATCGTCCTGATGTTATATAGACCACAGATCCTTTGTATCTTCTCCGATAATCCAAGAACAGACCGTTTTCTGAGTGTTGTTATCCTCATGCACCCTGCCTTCCGTGTATGTTGGAGTTGTTGTCATGTACCCTGGATAATTGTTTCGTTGTAGAGTACTGCTTATACTAATCATTTCCTGTTCGTATGACTCTGGATCGCCGCTTATGACTTTTACTCGATGTTGAATACAGCAGACGATTCCTTTCTTTACATTGTATGGGTGGTGGGAGTTGAAGTTGAGGTATTGTCCGGTGAATGTTGGCTTGCGATATACGGATGTCTTGAACCCCCACCTCTGTTCGAGTTATTAGCACATCCAGGAATGCCAGATTGTTGTTACACTCTTTTTCCATAGTGAACTGTATGGATGGTCTTATTGAGTTCACATGGTCGAGTAACGTCTGGACCTCCTCCTGGTGTGGCCAAAGTATAAAGGTCCCATCAACTTATCTCATAGAGTTGACTTTAGAACTGTGGATTCCAATGCCATCTCTTCAAAGTATTCCATGCATATTTTAGCCAGTGATGGTGATAATGGCGAGCCCATTGCTAAGCCTTCATCCTGCCGATATATGTCTGATCCTAATCTGAAATGTGTTGTTTGTGTGCAGAAAGTCAGCATCTCCATTAGGTTGTCTAGTGGAACACTAGTACGTTCTCCTAGGGATGAGCCCGAGGCTAGTCTGTCCTTGACTTCTGATAGTGCCTCCACTGTGGGTACCTTGGTGAACAGATTTACCCCAACCAGGCTCACCATCCGGTTGCATTGGATGGGAGCATCTTTGATAAGTTCCACGAAGTGGGCGAAGTTTCGAACATACGATGGTGACTTTCAGTGGGGCAATTATATCTACAAGGAAGCGACTCAGAGGGTGGCACAACGAGCCTAGGCTGCTAACAAATAGCCTGAGTGGAATACCGTCTTTATGAATCTTAGGTAGACCATACATGTGAGTTAGTTTTCTGTAACGTTGAGACAACTGCCTGCATGTTCTAGTCTGGAAGTGATCCTTGTTCTTGATTAGGATCTGCGACAGCTGTCGTTCTGTTTTCAACGCGGGGTCTTTCTTTAACTTGCAATAGCTACCACTTATAATGAGGTCTTCCAGTTTCTTGGTGTATTCAGTTCTGTCCATCACTACAGTTGCATTGTTTTTATCAGCTGGTAGTATGATGATGTTCATTCCTCTGTAGGGTCCTGATTGCCAGCCTCTCCTCTTTCGTGATGTTTGGTTTGGGTGGCTTGGCTTTCTCCGGTGCCTGTCTCACTTTCCATCTTAGCTCGTCCGCCTGAACCTGAGAGATGATCAAGGCAAATTTCTCGATGCGGTCAATGATGTCTAAGTATGGTATCTGCCTGATGGTTGTTGCGAAGTTGGGACCCTGTTCAGCACGGACTCCTCAGAGGCACTCAACTGATGTTGACTGATGTTGACAACTGCCTTCACAGGTGGGTGATGGACCTCATGTGCCCTCTTCAGATGAGGACACTAGCCCGAATAATGTAAATACTGTAAATACTACCTCATCTCAGAAATATAGACATTTTTTTAATTTTATCAATATAATTTCTATTTAAAATACACCAGAGTACTTTGCTAATTGGAAATAGTAAATTTAATAATTTAGCTTTGAATTAAAACTAAAATAAAAGCTACAAGAAAACATTTTTATTTTTAAAAATTCAATTTAAAATTTAGGTATCGAAAATGAGTGGAGATACCTACTGTAGAATAAAAATCTTCAGCGTTAAAAAAAAAGGTTGGATTGCTGTAACTGAAGAAGAAAAACATTGGCAAGACAGAGAAGTTAGAAAGTCATCAAGTCAGTCACGGCATCAATCACCCACATATCGCATTGTTGACCAAAACAAATATATATATATATATATATATATATATATATATATATATATATATATATATATATAATGTATTTGCAATGAAAAATTGATCCTTAACTTCACCAAATTGATAGCTATCAGTTTGGTGATAGCTATCATTTTTCTTACGATTACTTTATCTGGTAAAAATAAAGATTTCTTCAATATTCAAAATTTCATTTCATTTCGTCGCAGGTTCGTTTAAACAAGATGGAATTCGAAAATATTTCTCATGATAATAATATTAATCACAAAAAAATATAGAATTTTTTTTACAAACTTCCTCATAAATCTGAATACAGTAAAAATATTCTGTCTACATCTTTTTAAATAGCATCATTTTCACTCTACTCTCGTCGAGTAAACCAGATGACCTCATGGCAACGTTCGGCTACCTCTTACTGGACTTCGAATAACATCGGCATTTCAAAAATGTAGAAGTGAATAAAGGACAAATGACATTAAGTTCACAGTTGAGTGATTACTTCAAATGTTCGGCAACGAACAAATACCTCCGATATCCAAATGCCTCATGAATAGGAGTAATTATTAAATAATGTAAAAACTTTTTTTGTTAACTTTTCTCGCAATCGGTTCCTTTTATTGGCTCGAAAATTAATTTAACATCTGATCGTGAAATTTGGCTTCGTCTTTTTCTTTCAGTACGGGTTAATCCTTTTTCCTATTGGTCAAAATTATGATTTCACACTGGATTGCGAAATTTGTAAAAAGTGAAGAGAATAGAGTTAATTTTCATTCCGTATTGACCACATATCTTCTGTTACTATTATCCTTCCCGATATTTCTTTTCTAAACTCGATGACTAAAAAATGTGTTTGTACGAGTATTGTCATAAACCATAAACTATTTCTAACACGTACGTACGCCTAAACACACGCGCAAACAACGCCGGCGTTGATTGCCATGGCTTCGAAGGACTGGCCGTTAACAACACCCTTCAAGGACCTACCAGTTAAGAAGGACATTATAATTGACAAGATTCTTTCAGTGATTCCATAGCTTAAGAGCTTGTGCAACAATCCTTGATGCCACACTTTGTTAAAAGGTTTTGAAATAACTAATGCGATTGTCCTTGAGATGCATTTTTTGTCTAATGCTTCACAGACCCTGTGTGTGATGGCAATTAGGACATCAGTTTGAATCGGGTCGATCGAAACCCGTACAGCTTGTCGCTCAAGAAGTTGTTTCTATTTAAGTGATCAACAACCTTCTTGTTGATTATCGCCTCAAAAAGCTGACAATTACACTGGAGTGACTGATTGGTCTATACTGAGCGGGGTATGAGCGTTTACTCGCATCCTTGAAAACCGGTTATATACTTGAAACCTTCTACAAACTTTGGAAAGATTTCTCCTTTAAGCAGCTGTTAATATAATATTCGCTAAGATCGGAGATAATTCAGGGTTGATATTCTTAAAAACAACTACTGTGATTTTGTTTGAACCAGATTTCCAGGGCCGTATTAAAAAAAATACTTCTGAGATTGTGGCGAGATGAAAGAAGTCAGGAAAAGGGTGTCCTATGTCATCTAACGTTGATTTAAACGCAAAAAATTGAGGCGAAGAGCTTCGCCTTCGAAGAGAATAATATTACCTCGGGGTCATTTATAATAGTGGTTGAAAATCTTTTCAGATACCTTGGGATCAAATTTATTTATTTATTCAACTTTGGCATCGACTGCTTGTGCAAAGCTAAACTTTGCATTTTCCAGAACTTTCTTAGTGATTGAGAACAGTTCTGAATGCAGCAAGTGTCCAACTACATGATAGATATTGTAGTAGTGGTTACGGTGAACTATGGCTGTAGTGAATTCAGATATGAACAAGGGTTAGCTGTTTGGTGTTTGCTGAAATCTTTTTAGGGTAGTATAAAACACTATTTCAGAAAGGGTCCATTCTGAGAAGAGGACATCAGTTTTGGAGGCAAAATGTTTGAAGAAAGTTGAGATAGTAGCTTCTACTTTATAAGATCTAAAGCTGTCTTAGTTTTCGTGTAGCGTAGCGAAATATCGTTCTATTGAGCGACAAATCAAGGAGTGTCTTTGATTAGTTATCAAGTCATTACGTTTCTTTTCGAGTCACTGAATTTAATGAATTTGCTAAGAGTGGATTCCTTTTGATGACTGGCGTATCTCTAGTATGAAAGAATGGATTATTATTCTTATAGGGAGGGTCAAAAAAAGAAAGAGGAAAAAGTGAAATAATAATGAAATAATGCACACACATGCATCACACCATCCAAGTCAAGTGGTGAACTTCCTCCTGATAAATGTAAGATAATTAATTTCTGTTGTCGCCAACAGATACCACCAAAATAATCTGTCAAGCTCAGACCGTGAGAATTGAAATTTATAAATGGTTAAGAATGCCCGTCGAATTAATGTATGATTCTATATGTGAGTAATTTGCAAACTTTCTGTTCTTTTGCAGTTTTCCCCTTATAATTGATTTATTTCTAATTTAATTAATACGAATAAGTATATATATGGATTTGTATAGTTGCTTCGACATTATCATATTATGTAGTATCATTCTGTTTCTCCTGAGTAGCTGGATTTAATCGATTTGCTAAGCAAGAGTTGGTTCTATTTTAGTGACTAGTGTGATAGTCGTAGTCATAGATCTCCGTTCGATATTATTTTAAAAGGAGATAATCAAACTTATACTAAGTTTAGCAAATATCATGCTGCCAGTTCCCTAACTTTACCCTGACACATATTTTCGGGGCTAATCATACACTTAACTCCACCGCTCTTTCTCCAATCTATATCCTCCAATGGGTGGATATAAATCTAAACAGGGGTTTTTATCACGGCCCAAGCAGCAAAAAAGTAAAGCTCAAAATTAATTGTTCACTAATTTCTAACTGAATATCCGAGAGGATTGCTATCCTCACTGAATTTCCCTCAGCTGACTTCATATCTGTGGTGATTGCAATAAAGCGTGATTAGTCCAATCGAACAAAATAATGAAGACGGAAGTTTTCTCTCCCTCTCCTACCGGATACGCCACATCATTCTCTACTCAGTAAATGCCAGTCATTCTTGGAGACAAAAATATTAGAATGTCCACCAAAATCCTTTACTTGATATGCCCTCCGATATGCCAGACTCACACCTAAAACTTTACTGTTAAACTAGCCGCTATCATCAATACTAAACAATTGGTACTAATATCCCCCAACACAGACGATCAACACTTCGTTATAGTGATCACCTTTCCTATTTAAAAGATCTTGTGAACAGAACCTGTGCAAAAATATTCTTCTGAAGCCTGCTGTAAAAAATAGAAGAGTAACCCTTCCGGTCTCATCCCATCCAACGCCACTTTAATCAATATATATTTTATTGTTTTAAGAAGCTAAGCTGAGAATACATACATTTTTGGAAACTTAGATCTCTGGAAAAATCATTCTGAAGTTGATCTAAGAAACAATAATTCTTTTGATTCGTTATCATATATATTTCTAGTGACGATTGAACAGAGTGCATTAAAAAAAATGTGAGACAGGCAGTCACATCAGTCAGAGAGTGTTCTTTACTTAACAGGGTTGTCTGATACGAGTACACTAAACCTTCTACCACTAAGTAGACTTTGCTAATCGCTACAATTATCTTTCTCTCCAATTCCAACATCAGTCAGCAACACCATTTGCTCATTGTTCCTGCTAATAAGCTTTTTTCTTTTTAAGACTATTCAATTCATTTACTCCACAAAAGTACCAGAATTAGAATAAACTGGATTGTGGTTATCTAGAAGTGACTCAATAAGACATGTCAGTCAGATATATTTTGGTTACCTTGATATGGACTCACGAGGATTCTCACTAACGATATGTCCTGACCTATTTACAATGACTTTAAGCACACGGAATTGCATATGTAAAAATCTGCATCCATATACGAGGTGCACAATATTTAAAATGTTTTCAGTGATTAACGTATAAATGTACGCTAAGATATAGCCATAGAGACAGAGGAATACAAAGCTGCAATCTGGTTTCTATTTTGAGAAAGCAACACAAAAAAGATTTTAGAGACGATGACAGCACTATATAGACCAAATGCTATGTCGTATTTCAATATGGTGAAATTATTCAACAAACAGAGACAGCAGTCTTAAAAAAACGCCACATAACCATAATGAGTAAAGATTAGTGTTAGGGTCTATGGAAAATAATCTATGCATATAGGAAGCATTGCATATAGGAAAAACGTCTTCGATTGGTCGCATTTTCTAGAAGGAAGTCAGTCACTTGTACTTGTGAACAAATGTTCACAAGGTCGAATGTTAGAAAAAGATGTTCACAAGTCGAATGTTAGGAAAAACCAAGAGGACGTTTTTGCCTAATTGCACAGAATTAAATATTAGTTCATCACTTTGACCAAGAAACTAAATCAAGGTGATTTCCCACTATTCAAAAAATAGTATCCAACTCTTTTTTATGCTTGCAATCGTCTGCGAGTAAACCTTTCTCGCCGCAGTACAACAATAGAAGGTACTTCAGTCAGTTAAGTGCCATACGTGAAACACGCTTGGGCGATCATGTCTCTAAAGAGACATGACTGACTGGGCAGAAGATTATCCCACAGTAGGTTGCCATCGCTTATTATGCCCAATTGCTGTTATAATCAAGGAAAGGCATCAGAACACATAGACATAATAGGATCTTGCAGGAAATGTACAAAATTCTCATGTCACCACACGGAAGCGCGTTATGGTGGCTACGAAATTCTTCTCCATTCACCTGATCTGGCAAAATATAATTTTCATGTTTTCTTCATAAAAAATAGGTACTTTTAGAGTAAAGACACACTGGTCAATGAGGCAAATTCATGATTGCATGAATATATATATATATATATGTGTGTGTGTGTGTGTGTGTGTGTGTGTGTGTGTGTAGATAGATAGATAGATAGATAGATAGATAGATAGATAGATAGATAGATAGATAGATAGATAGTGTGGGTGTGTGAGAAAGAGATTGCTCTTGTCCTCATCTTTATTGGCATGTTTACGACGTTTCGGGCGTACCTTCTTTAGGTACTAAGAATTTTGAACCGAACTCTTTATTTCGATCAATAGGGTATATCATTCTCATTCCATTTCATCGCCTATATCCACTTGGTCATGTGTTGTCAAGGAGACATCACCCAGTGGATATAGGCGTTGATTATTTCTAGTGACTTGACCCAAAGAATTGTAAGTTCAATACCAGACTACAGTAGTAATGAACAAATAATTTAGAGAGTTGAGTTAAAGAAATGAGAATTATATAAAAGATTGTTACGGATAGGATTTGGTAGATCTCCGCGTGTGCTTAAATGAGATCGGATAGAGCTCTGTTCTGAGAAACGCAGTGTAAGTCCTCCTGTCATTTTCGTAGTTGTATGGCCATAACATACTTGTTGACAGCACAAATATAGCATCATCCACATGTTAAAAAAGGCTAAAAATAATAGAGTCATGCATTATTAATTTAAAAAAGAATACAACACTCAATAATATCAACTACGAATAAGCTAAAAATGTGCTTACCGTGTACGGTAAATAAGACATACATACTACTCTACAAACATACATAACACTACATACATACATTCTGTTAAACGTAAAATAAAATCCTTCCTCGAAAGACAAAACATTTGGACAGTTTCTATATTTACTTTATATTTATTTATGTCTACTCTTCGCTTTTAATACATCAGCTATTGTATTATTTTATAATATTAGCTCGAATGAATTTACATCTTTTTATTGCTTTTTTAAATATCCTTTATTTTTACGTTCTGTATAGGATTTCATCATTTTCTTTTTTTAAATGCCAAAAGATCTGAGTTGCAGCATTGTAACTATGTGTTAATATCTGTCTGCAACCCATTTCTGTTCTACTTTTGAATTATCCTCGTTAGCTGTTTTCATTGGCGTTTCCCTTTTCTCAACATTTTTCACTTATTTTCTCTTCACTTTCTATTTTTTCTGTATATTTTCTTTTCCTCTTCTTGATTTCTCATCTTATTTTCTTCTCTTTTCTTCCCTCTTTCTTCTACTTTTTTCATTTTTTTTTTACCTTATAAAGAATTTTTTCTAAAAATAAAGAAAAGTGTTTTATCCCAAAAAAATAAAAACGGTTATTACCGTCATTGTTAACTACCTGATGAGATATTGTTTTTCGATGACGAAACAAAAAGTACAATTTTGTAGTAGTTTTCACGGGTTACATTATATATATATATATATATATATATATATATATATAAACTTTAATCAAAAAGGAAAAGCAGGAAGGTAAATCCGTAAGACCCGATCCTAATTAATATTAATATTTTAATATTAACAAATGATCCAGGTGGAGGGCTCAATGTAATTAATATTTAAATTACAGATCCAATTATAAAATAAATTTCGAAGTTCAAAACCGTTGTATGATCATTTCTACATGAAATCCCTAAGAGAGATTTCACATTTCATAGGCAACTTTTAATACTCAAAATAAAATAAGATATTACCGGCGTAAGTTCAAAAAATTTCAAAAATTTACGTCACAGAAAAAACTAGATGTGTCGGATTAATAAGTAGATAGCAATCAATGTCTATTGTTAGATTTTGGATTACTTTTAGATTGAGTTGTAAGTGAAAAATATAAAAATTTGGCTTTATCTAGCTCTAAAAAGGGGAAGTAAAGAAAGAAATAGGAAGTGGCGTTTGACAGGGAAGTGGGCTAAACAAAATGGAAAGAAAAGGAAAGAAAAAAGAAAAGGAAGAAAAAATAAAGAAAAGAAGAATTTAATCTCCGTAGAGACGCTAGGGACGTGCTAACAAAACTAGCGGTTTTAAATAGGATGAAGTTATTAGAAAAAAGATTTTTAGAAACAAAATTATATGGGGGAAAAAATCTTACATATAATTTATTTAAATTTAATTAAATTAATTTAATTAATTATAAACCTAGATTTAAATTAAACATAAATTTTATAAAATTTATTAAAAAAATGTTTTTATAAAAAACTTTTAGGTGCGGGGAAAAATATATATACATACATGCAGGAAAAATTGGGTCTAAGTATCCTTACTTCTTAAAAGGTAGATATTAATAGGAGAACGGAAGAGGAAGGTAGAGGGGTTAATTTACTATCTAAAAATTTAATTAATCAATCAATCAAAAACAATTTAATTCATATTTTCTCTCCTAAAACAGAATTTAGAACTTAGATTTTAAATGTTCACAAATTTCATCTTATGGTGGCACTTACTAATGAATTCTTTTCTTAAATTCAAGAGTAGGTGTTGGTTTGGGTACTTTAATATTGATATTTTTTCTTGTAGACACAGATCGTACCTATCACGAAAATTCTTCCGAATTCGGGCTGAACCTATCAGTTTCCAACTAACTACAGTGTCCAGCCCTTCTTCCTTCATTTTCCAGAATCTCCGTGAAAGGGCTGTCTGGTATTTCTGACCCGGGTTCGAAAAAGAATACCTGTGATTGTAATACCTTTTCTTAAAGGGCCCCGCGGACATACCAATATAAGTCCGGTAATTTTTCTTGTTGTTGGATGGTGAAATGTGAGCTTCATAAATTACCTGGGTGGATTTACATTTGCCCTCCACCGGGCAGATATCCACGGAGCTACAATTGCATTCATTTAAAATTCCGGACCCAGAGTCGGTATTACATAAATTCTTTAGAATTTGCCTATTATGAGAATTTATAATGTTGTTCATACGGAGATGAAATTCTTCTTTTCTTTATTTTTTCTTCCTTTTCTTTTTCTTTTTTCTTTCCATTTCTTTTCATTTTGTACTCATTAATCCAACCCATCTAGTTTTTTCTGTGACGTAAATTTTTGAAATTTTTCGAAATTCCGCCGGTAGTATCTTATTTTATTTTGAGTATTAAAAGTTGCCTATGAAATGTGAAATCTCTCTTAGGGATTTCATGTAGAAATGATCATACAACGGTTTTGAACTTCAAAATGTATTTTATTTTATATATATATAATACATTTTGAAGTTCAAAACCGTTGTATGATCATTTCTACATGAATGCTATAGGTGTAGGATAATTTATATATATATATACACAAATTATCCTACATCTATAGCACGACTCAAAGTTTCATACTGCATGTTCATTTTATGAACTGACCGTTTCGTTTGCCGTTGTTAATATATCATCATACTGGAATGATATTTGTTAATTTGTTAATTTTATAATTTAATTTAATTAAAATTAAAACTTAAACTTGAAATTAGAAAATAAAACTCAAGACTTAATTTAATAGTGAGAATATTTTCATAGTAGAGAGTTTGTGCATACGGATCAAGTAGGATTACTTGTTTTTAGCTTAGGGTAGAATTAATAATAATAATAATAATAATAATAAAATGGTCTGTATAGAAAAAGTTATATTAAACCGTATCAACGTATATGAGGAGATATTTATTTCTATATTTGCGTGTAATCATCAATTCTATTCTTTTGTTTAAGGTTATTTAAGTGCTTTAAGATTAATAGTTTTTCCAGTGGATTTAAATGACATCTATTTCCTTTTCTATTAAAAGATTTAGTTTTCGCAATGACATCCCAGGTATTTTTTTTTTTTTGTCATTGATACAAATATCTTGAGAAGGCAATACTGTTACTGTATTTAACATTACTTAATGTTATTTAATGATGGTAGTAAGAGATTTTCAAGTAGTTCAAGTGCCTTAGTAAATATATAATATTGTTATATACATATAAGAATATAAGAATAGTCATATATATATATATATATATATATATATATATATATATATAGTTTTAAGGTGTGCTATATTTATAGGATAAAGTGCTCAATTTGAGAAATAGAGCGTAATCATCAGGCCTGATGACTGCGTTTAGCATGAAACAATATATATATATATATATATATATATATATATATATATATATATTGTGTCCAAGTCGGAGATGAGGGGCCGGACTAAACCCGACTAATCACAATGACCCCAACGTCAGAACAAGCAGATGACGATTACGACAGATCTCAACTATTGAACCAGCTGTTGAATACGGCTACTTATTATGGACATATACAGAAGTCACCATTCGAAATTATGACAATCAGTCGCAGTTCGTTGCAGTTTTGCAAATGGATTCTCTGTGTCCCATTTCACATGTTCCACAGTTTCAAATTTGTGAAATCATGTGTGTGGGTCACTTCTGGCAAGTTAAAATCACGCTCAAACAAATTCAGGCCGTCGGCACTTTCTTCTACTCTGATTTTCTTTCATCTCCAACCAAATCTTGCAAGCTAAATGCCGATAGGGTATGAATGACGGGTGCAGGTTTTGGTAAAACTGGACACAGGTATGTTGGCAGCGAATTTGAATTTAGTCAACACCATCATCGTCAAGTAAGCGATCATCAAAGAAGATATTAGATAATATCTAATATTAGATATTAAGATAAAGCCATATATATATATATATATATATATATATATATATATATATATATATATTAAAACATGCCTTTACTATCATATTTTAATCATATATACGAGTAATCTGGCTGTTCGAATCTGAGGAGTGAGTTGTTGTACCTTCATACTGTTAATGAAAACAATATATAAGAAGGCGGAATTCCATACCTGCCACAATAATTAATATAAATAGAAATACATATAATAATGATAGGTCGTCATTTCAAAAACTGCAACATAAGATGATATGGTTAAGTACTCTTAGCAGGCATTATGTCACATATATTGAGCACTCAACAAGGAATCAGCTAAGCAGTATGAATCTAATACACTAATCACTAATTTATTGTCACAAATGTTATTCATGAATGACCAATATTCACATCATTCATCATTTGTTTTAATGATTCACCTCAAGCAATGCAGCAAAGCCACTAAGATGCATGGGGTTACTAAGTGTGAAAGAATATAGCAAAAGAAAAACGTTATCAAGGAGAGGAAATAATTAAAAAAAACAGGAATTAAGAAGACAGAAGATAACTATTAAAATTTTATTCAATTTTTTTAAGATCAAACTTGACTGGAAAGCAAGAAAAAAATTCCACAGGCGAGGAGTGCAAAAAAAGAAACTCTTAGTATAGAACTTACGATTACATATATAATAATCGTTTGAGATATCTTCAGTTTTAAAACAGAATCGTTACACTAGTCACTGGAACCAATATTTAGTCTGTGTCAATTAACATTATGATAATAATTAGTAGTAGATTAGTTTACTTTGTTTTCAACAACCTGGATTACATTTACTTTTCGACTAATTCAGTCTAATTAAATATGAAAATATTTACTGACTTGTGAGGGGTTTAATCTGTTAATCTGTTTTATTTTGATTTAGAAATTACTTCTAAACTGGAGGTCATTTTGGCGATCAAATTCTAACGGTTAGTATGATGGTTATGAGTAACTTTAAAAGCATTCCAACATATTTTCTCATATATAATGTAGAAAACGTAAAAAGAAAAATATGAAAGAAAAATTATTTGTGAATTTGATTTGACAAAGAACCATAAAATAATTTATGGAAACGATAAATGTCAATACGCTTATCTGTTTCAGATTAAATAAATATATAGATCAGGGTTTTCCATTAATCAGGTACAAAACAACTTTACTAGATCTGAGATGATTGAGTACACACATTTTTCGAATAATATATAGCAATTATTGTAGTTCAAAACTATTTTCTTCAATGACAACCATAAAAATGATACGAAGAATTATTCCATTATTTATTAAATCCTTTAATTAAAATTTAAGCCAAGAGACTAATATTTATAATGTCAAGACATGTAATGTAATACTTTTCATTTTCCAGAAATCTTTGTCGTAACTAAATTATATTTTATTTTGCAAATTAAAAATTAAAATGAAACATGCCAGTCACTTACCTGCAGTGTTAGCTGATACAGCATTATAATCTCGACACCTATGACGAAAACACATGTGTTTTTGCCACAGACCTACATGGTTTGGATTTCGGACGGCCCAGTAGTTTGTTGAGAAACCTATAACAAATAACAGCAAGCCAAGTGTCAACACTCCAAAAGCTATGTTGATCCATTTTGAACTGGATGACTGTATAACAATTGTAGTCGGCATATTTCAACAATTTTTAAAATTCGTATGGAAAATCTGTTTCTGATTTAGACAAATTTTTATTTATTTGTCTCAGTGGACGTAAACACAAATTAATTATTTCGATGAAGAACTAGTAAAAAAAATAGAAAGAAATTGTATCTTCTTAAAAAGAAGTGGAAACGACAAGATACGGAGTACTTTCTAACGGATTTCACTTTCAAATAAATGGAATAGGAGGTAGGAGGTAAAGTACCGAAAAGTAAAGTTACTCACAGAAACATCTGCGAATGAAATTACATGCAGCCACTCCCAAAATGCTACAAGATCACGTGGATAACAACCAACGCAACCAACGCATAAAATATCAGTTTTCCCTCAAATTTTCAGTCAAATGTCAACATTTGTAGAATTGCATCATAATTAACATAAAAGTTGCTGCTTTATTGTAACGCTATTCTATATTCTACACACAGTAACTAAACCCTTGTATTTGATAATGCGTGGGTAGTATATTATTTAGGTGTGGTTCCTTACAAACTGTTTTGGCACACTTTCGCAGATGTTTCTCTGAGCAGCTTTTCCTCTTGGTATATTCCTTCTCGCTTTCTTCTTTCTTTCTTCCCTGACGCACAACGTATGTCCATGAATGAAACTGTTGAATTTTTTTCGCTTCTACTCTTGAACACTTCGTTTTAAATATAAAAACCAGAGTCAAAAAATACATTGAAAAAAAGGTGAAAAATACATTTACGAAATCAATTCTCAAAGAACATGTGGTTAATAATATGTGTCTCTCTTTTATTCAATATAGAAAAGCTATCGTTTTTAAAATGCAGTTATTTCATATCATAATTACTATTACTTTCATACTTATCCATATATGATACAAACATAATATACTGCAAAAAAGTTAAAGATGAAGCTAACAAAATTATGAACCACCACAGAAACGCGATACCTAAAGTTTAAAATGAATTTTTAAAAATGAAAAATCTTTCTTGAAGCTTTTATTTTAGTTTTAATTTCAAGCTAATAAGTTAAATTTAATATTTTCAATAATCAAAATACTTTGCTGGATTTCAAAACTAATTTAAATTGACTGAAGATGTTTTCATTTTGAAATTGCTAAAATCGATTATTTTAGCGCCATTTTCAGCAATCCGTCATCATATAACTCTCTTTATTAAAAAGTCTTTCAAAAATAAAATATATTTTTCTGAAACTTTATTTTTAAGAATATTAGCTGATTTAAAGCTTAATTAATCTGATTTAAAACAAATATTACTGACTTATTTTTATCGCAGAAATGTATCTTTAATACGGTGGTAGTGAAGTTAACAGTTTGACTGACAAACCGGAGGTTCTCTAATTTTTTTTCTACAGATGAGAGTTTATTTATTCATTTATTTATTTTCTTATTTCTATATAATGTGGGTGCCTTCTTTACATCATTTTTAATTACCCAGTAATCTTTTAGTACTTTGGCTCTGAGTTTACTATTGTTATCGCTCTTATTTTCTGATAATGTCGTTTAAAGACGTTAGTATTTACAAAATTCAGCATGTTTATACACGTTCAAAAAAAAAAACTCAATTATTTTTTATATATATCGAGATCGCTAAATTGTAATAAGCTTTTCCATTTATGATTAGTAAATATATTTTTTATATGTTTAAGTAGCCATGAATTTGCACCCCACTCGCGCCAGTTTACCCACCAATAATGAAAATAAGCCTGTCGCACTGAAATCCCGATGCTTTTCTAACACCTTCATTGTTTGTGAAGTAAAACTATTACAAGAAGGAACTACTGAACCTATCGATTCCTTATGGAGGCCTCAAGTTCTGCTTGTTTCCGAGAGAATCATTAAAGGAGGATGGTAACAGACGATTCTATTAGACGCGAAGACTTCCCCTCGACTTTTTGACGTGATATTGAAAGCAAGCGAAGCATCACTAGTTCAGTAACCTGGACCTAAAATATGCATAACATTAGATATCAATTAAAGATTCAAAATATGCAAGCTTCGAGGGCGATATCCAACTATTCTACTTCTGTTATGTGCTATTTGAGTGTTACTAAAGAGGTAGCATGCGTTCAAATGGTTATTAATCTAATTTTCTCGAATGACTAGCTGGTACCGTTTGATTACATAACTGGTTTGTGAAAAAAAACAAAAGTGGAACACAATCTCAACCTCAAAAATTCATGAGGGTAGTACCACTTAACTTTTAAATAAAAAAGAATTTATTGTTGGCGGGCACTTTCACGTTACTTTGATATAAAACCAGTTAAACCTCATCCGGATCAGTTTTTAAACGAGAAAAAAATCCCTAGACAAGGCCGCGTTGCGACATGTAATAAGTCTTTTTTCCTATGCACAATATATATATATAAAATACAAAAAATCTAGAAGTGAACCACCACCTACCGTGATTTCACACAAACGGTTCATCAGGGTAAGAGGCAATATTTATTTTTGTATTAAAATACAAAAAAATGTGGCACAAGGCCGAATACGGGGATGGGGAAGACTGGTCTTCATCTAGTCTGAACGTTAAACTTAGCTAGTCACAATCACTGACTCAAGCATGCCGCAGTAATCCTTTCACCAAAACAACGCTTTCTTACTTACCTTTCTTTACACGTCCACCATAATACCACAGTGTCTCCATGAAGTCCTAACTAAAAACCCAATATCTACATTGATTGTCTGTGGAGGGAAGGGAATAACAATGTAAAAAACCCCAATGCATATTTACAAGAAAAAACAAACTATATACAAGAAACTAAACAAAACTGTATTAGTAAGAAACCCCCCACATATTCTATTATGTGATAGAAATATCAGTTATCTGGACGAAATCGATGCAAGACTAAATAATCTAAATCATTTATTCCTCCAAGCACGCACTCATGTATGCACACATCCAAACACAAAAACAAATACGAAACTCACACCCGAAATACGAAAAGCGTCCTGCACCCACCAGAGAACTGACATATCTGGTCACCTAAACAAGGGAAGGGAGGGGGAGTTAAACTAAAAATAATAAATGGGGACAGAAATAAAAGGGGCCGATGAGCAACCAAATCCTATAAGCCACTCGATAAGCCACTCTAGGTCAGCTCCTCTCACTCGGCACAATCGCGCAAGATGTACCCACCTTTTGCCAAACTTCCTTCCAGAAGTCGCCCTCCCCATCCGTTTGGCGACACATTCGATCTAGGAACGCGATGCGAAACGTGTGTTGACGAATCTCAACGCTAGGCATACCTAGACCGCCCTCAGAAGGGTGCAGGTAACAGATCTCGCGAGACACCTTAGGGGACCTGTTCTCCCACAAAAAGAAGAACAACATCCTCACTAAATCCATTAGCATGGCACACGGGAGAGGCAGCACAGAAAGATGGTAAAGGAGAATGGGGTAGATGTGCGAGGCACATACTTCCGCCCTCCCCTTTAAGGAAAGATTCCTCCGGGACCACAATAAAATTGCGGCTTCGGAATTCTCCTGCACCGCCGACCAATTCATCTCCAACTGGAGATCAGGACCGAAGAAGATGCCGAGTATCTTAATCGGGCCGTCCGTCCAGAGGAAAGGTCCGGGAAGAGAAACTCCCTTCCACGCACCCAACCACAAGCCAACAGACTTATCATTGATCTTGGCCTCTGTCACCGTTTCGTACCCTCTGATTTCTTTGCCGACTTCGTCAATCTCGGCCTTACTCGACACCAGAACCGAAACGTCGCCAGCATAGGCGGAGTACCTGGCCGAGGTGGTAGCACCAGGTAGTGAAATTCCCCGCAGGACCGGATTCGTCTTCAACTTACGAAGGAACGGTTCCAACGCAAGCACGTAAAGCAAAGGCGATAACGGACAACCCTGACGAATGGAGCGAGACAATTCGAAAGGCTTCGATCTTACCCCATTCACTTCCACCAGCGCACCGGGAGTTGCATACAAGAGGCGAATCCAGGAGCGAAAGTACGGCCCGAAACCAGCGGCTGAAAGGACAGACTCCAGAAATCGATGGTCAACCCTATCGAATGCCTTGGACTGATCTAAATTGATCAGCGCGGCTTCACTGTCGACTTGCTCGATGATCAAGCGTACCATATGAAGGTTGTCCTGGATAGTCCTGCCCTTCACAGCACAAGTCTGTTCCGTGCCAATCAGACTAGGCAGGACAAGCTACAAACGGCGGGCTAAGATCATGGCCAAAATCTTTAACATAGTTAAGGGCCGAAAATTAACTATGCCATCCCTTCCGTTCTTATCCTTGCGTAGTAACTTGATAACACCCCTGGTGAAGCGTTGAGGTATAGACCCCTGCTTCATCCAGTTGTTGAAAATCAGTTCCAGCGGAGGGACAAGCACGGGCGACTGCCTCAAGTACAGTTCGTAGGGAAAACCATCTAATCCCGGAGACTTATCCCGGCCAACTAGCTTCAGCGCTTCCCAGATTTCATCCTCTGTTATGGGCCCCTCGCACCCAGCCGCTTCAGCCGCCTCAAGGCGGGGAAAGTCAACCAAATAGGTGGCGAACTGAGCTTCGCTCAGACCGGGCTCCCTGGTGAAAAGTTCCTGAAAGTAATCACGAAAAGCCTCACATATGCCCGCGTTTGTAGTCACGGTCCGATTATCCGGCAATGTGACGCTCGCGATATGTCGTTGGGAAGCTTGCCTGACTTCCTCCGACCGCAGTTCAGCGGCCATATTCGTCGCCTCGCAAGACATTCTTTTTAACCTAGCCCTAACTACCAGAGCTTGGTCCTTCCTGATAAGCAGAGAGGCCAGCTCGGCCTTAGCTACGGCTACGTCCCCACTAACACGGGATTTAACAGCCCGATCGACTTTTTCTTCTGCTGTCTTTTGCTCTGCTAAACTAGCTAGATTGAGCCGACGACTATAGTCAGCAGCAAAAGACCTAATTTTTGATTTTAGTTTATCCCACCACCTGTTCCCAATGACAGCCCCGGTCAACTCCCGCTGAATCATTAGTTTCAGCTGGTGTTAGAAATCTTTGTCATCAAACAATGATGCGTTCAATTTCCAGTAACCAGCCATCCTAGGCTTAGGCTTATCTAAGTTTACCCGGATCCGGACGAGCCTATGATCCGAATAAACTATCGAATGAAAACTTGGACATTCTACGAGCCCTACGTCGACTCTCTTAACTAGAACTCGATCGAGGTAACTAGAACGAACCACCGACGCCGAGCCGCCACTACTTGTCCAAGTCCACACTATTTCCTGCGGATGCTCGTTACGATACTTATCGACAAGATCGAACTTGTCGATAAAGTCCCGAAACTGCCTCACGTCAGGATTGTTAGTACCCGTTTTGCAACCTATACGATCTAAAACGGGGTCAAGGACGGCGTTCCAATCCCCCACTAACACTACCGAACGAGATGACGTCAAAAACGGCTCGATCTGCCGAAACAAAGCAGGCTGCTCAGTATAGACATTGGGCGCATAAATCCCAATGAAACGTAAGGCCTTACCTTTTATGGTAACATCCAGAACGCAAAGTCTGCCCGCCGGATCTGCGAAAACAAGGGCACACGTTGCATCCAAAGACTTGCTTACCAGCCAGGAAACACCTCTCGAACGTCCATCAAAACATGCTGAAAAAAGATGAAAATCTTTAGACAGAATCTTCTCATGATCGTGAGCTGAAAACCGGGTCTCCTGCAAAAAGCATACATTAACCCCGAGACTCTGAAGATCACGGACGAGTCTCACTCTGCGATACTCCGATCTCAGGCCCCGGGCATTCAAACTAGCTAACCAAAGTGTCATGATCGAACCGATTGAGGTTGCGCTTCCATATTGAACAAAGCCGGGGAGAGGACACCCACGGCCTGTCCCATTGGTCCTGTGCCCATGTCACTTTTGATGGATCCATCATAGGACAGGCCGCCAACGTCCAGGGGAAAAGTTAGTTTCATAGCTCTATACAAGGAGGGGTGAACAAAAAGTGGGAGCCTCCCGGCACAGAACTGTCTCAACTTTGCAGCCTCCTCATCCTTACAATAGGACATTTGAGGGTCCATTAGGAAGGCGCTATTCGCCTCCTCCATCATTGTCCACACGTTCGAAGAACCAGGACCAACTCTAACCACAGTTAGAACTCTTTTGGCCCTGGGAAAATTTGTGGGGTTTTCTATATCCTTTCCGTGTAACTTACGGAAATTTAGTAATGCTTTTAATTCTTTATGCCTCTTGGCTAGTTCCAAAGATTTCTCAGCTTGATCGTCCGAGACTTTGCACACGTCCTTTCCTTTGTTAAAAAAAATTTTGCTTTTCTCTTTTTTTTCCGTCTTCTTTTCCGTGTCA
Organism: Ascarosepion bandense; assembly: GCA_037127315.1. Classification (NCBI taxonomy): domain Eukaryota; kingdom Metazoa; phylum Mollusca; class Cephalopoda; order Sepiida; family Sepiidae; genus Ascarosepion; species Ascarosepion bandense. The sequence goes on from JBBBDQ010001829.1 coordinate 1,229,834, forward strand.
GAAGACGAAAAGGGGCTTCTTAGACGTTTCTCTTTTTTCTTGGGTGAAGATTTAGGAGTTTGGTAAGGGGAGGGACTGGGGGTGGACATAGGGGTGCTATGGGCAGGGATCTTTTTGGATGCACTCTTTAATACAGTTAGTTTGGATGGAGTGGGGTTTAAAGACCTAGTCATTGGCAGAGAGGCCATGATTTTTTGGGAGGAAGAGCTTGAAGGGGCCGAGGTGGATGTAACTTTTACTGCACTAGGATTTGTTTTCGCCTTTCTTTTCTTATCCAATTCCTCTTTTAACAATTTTAATTTTACAATCTTTTCCCATGAGGGCTCACTGAGTTTTTGTACGTCGCTGGCCGTATCGGCGTAGGACGCTGGGGCGTCACCCTCGGAGCTGGTGGCGGGAATGGGACTGTAGGTCTGGGCGAGTGGGGGATTTGCCCCAACCGGAGGTTTGACCGCACCGGTCCGAACCGCTGCTAGGCCCATTACAGGCGTTGCGGATTTTACATTTTCGGGCAAAGGGGTATTTTGGTCGCTAGTGGCCGGAAGTCCAGGGGCCTTCATCCCTGGGCAGAAAGAGACGAGGTGACCAGTCTCGCCACACTTACAGCATTTTGGTTTTCTACCGGTCACAATGACCGGTATCTTCCGGCCACAAAAGTCCAAACAGTTGGGGATGGAGTCGAAGGCTTCCTTATCGATCATAATATCAACTCCATCCCCCGTTCAGATTGTCAGAGGAGGCCCACAAGATTTGGCCATAGCGGGAGAAATAGGCGGCTAAATGTTCCCCGACAATCTGAGGAGGGACCTCGTATACTGATAGCCTGGTCCTTCGGCGTCCTTCATACTCTGTTCTTAATATTAACTCTTTCGTTATTAGTTCTTTACGCGCCATCTCCAGGCAGTCTTCTGTCGTGGGTAACAGTACGTCCCACATGAAGTATCTCGTACCTTTAATTACTCGTTGGGGTTTGATCCCCAAGGACAGCAGTGTTCGGATTACTGTGTCTTTTGTAGAACTACAAATTTTGCGTGTCCGCTTGTCGACTACAAAGACTGACACCATTTTGTGTTCAAACCTTTCTTTAACAGGTGCTCGTAACTCTTGGCTCTCTCCAAGAACTCTGCTAAGTTTATGATACAACTCGGTGGGGACTTCCAGCATGAGGGCGATTCCCCAGCCGTCTTCTGTTCTGAAGCTTTATATTCATTTTCGGTAGATTTAGCCGCAGGGCTACTTTTCTGCTTGTCTTGGTCTTTGTTATTTGAACTATTTTTATTTTTGTCCGGGGGGTCGGATTTAGAAGAAGAGCCAAATAGGTCTCTTCGGACCGACCGACCACCGTCGGCCATCTTGATATCTTTTCCGATCTACTAATTTATTTTTAAATTTTCCATACAAAAGAAACACTAGTAGAAATTGGAAGGGGAGGGGGTAAGGAATGGGGAACTGCTTTTAAAATACAAAATAAATTGAGGTAGCAAAAAATACACTAATAAATACAGCAAAACCCCACAAAGAGAGGGGCACAAATATACAAGACCAAAAAAGCCAAGGATTGAAAGAAAAACACACTTTAGCCCGAAGGCTTAAAAAACAACCGTCAGAAAAATTACACAAACAAATATGAAATTATAAAAACAGGGAAAAAATTAAAGTATCGCCCGAAGGCGAAAATAAAATTAAATAATTTTCACAAGCAAGCAAAAAGTTTTGCCAAAGGACAAAAAATTAAACTTTTGCTTTGAACGAAAAAGTGTTAAATTAAACGAACAATTAAAGTTCAACAAAAAATTCAAGTCTAACGTTTAAAGACACAAAAAAAAATTGACAGACAATTAAAGGTTATACAAAAACGCAAAAAAGTATAGTCAATCAAGTAAAAAAAGAAAACAAGAAATAAATACGGTAGGATTTAAAAAAACTAAAAGGGAAACAGAAAAAGAAAGAAAAAGTAAACGGTTAGCAAAAATAAAAAGGTCGGCCTAAACAGGAAAAATAAAAATAAACTAAAAGGTCAACAAGAAATGTCTCCTTTTTTTTTCTTTTTTTTTTTTTAACTTCAAATGTTCACTCTTTTCCTTTTTTTGGTATATGCCAAAATAAAATAAAAATTAACAATCAAACAAAAAAATAAAAGGGGTCAAAAAAATAAAACGTAAGACTTTACGACAAAAAGAAAAGAAAATAATATGGCGGCCGAAACCGACCAAATAAGCAGTAAAAGAAAAAAGAAAATAAAAGACTGAAACGAAAAACGAAAATTAAAACAACCAAATATCAAATAATATAAACAAAAGAAAACATTCCAACTCAAGTCAAAAAGAAGTCCTTTTTTGCACTCAGGTAGGTCTAAAATGTAGGTTCCAACCGAAAAACAACACGGTCAAACGCGGTCTTCAGGGAATGAGGCATTATTTATTATACAGATGTATAAATTTGGCACAAGGCCTAAAAAGGTGATTGGGGGGCGCTGGTCATCATCTGTCCTATCATTAACTTAACTAGCCTCTATCACTGACCCAATCGTTCTTATAATATTTCTTTCACCAAAACGATCCAGTCACACAACACTATCTTACACAAACACCACAATGCCACACTCTCTCTAGGACCTCTTATCTAAACTAATTATGTACAATTTTGTGGGGGCTGGGATGATAAAATAACAAACCCCAATGTTCTTGATGATTCAAATATTTACAAAACTAAACAAAACTGATGTTAGTATGGGGAAGCCCTCACAGTCTAAATGTGGCAGTGAAAGCGGTTAACTGGACGAAAATACTGCGGGATTATAAAATAAACATGAATCATTTATAGAATCTACAATTACTCACACATCCACTCACACATTTAGACACGATAGCAAATACGAAATCACACGCTCGAAACGAGAAGGCATCCCACAGTTACCAGAGAACTGCCATCACTGTCACCTAAATGGGGAGGGGATGGGGAATATTAACCAAAGATAAAGGGGACAAAAATAAAAGTGGGGAGGGGCTATGACCATTCATACCCTAGCTAAGTTAAAATTAATTGCTCAAGAAACTAAAAGAAAACAGCCCTAAACTAAACTAACACTGGGCTGGGCTGATCACGTTTAAAGCAGGTGACCAATCTCCTCTAGCCTAGGTCACCTCCAAGTGGAAATCTAATCTAGCCCCTTTCACGCTCACCAAACGTGAAGCAGTCACCCACCTTTCGCCAAATTTTAATGAAGAGAGCCGCCTCCTTTCCGCCCTGATTTTGATTTTAAGCTGATGCTTAAAAAACAAAACCAGTTGAGAAGAGGAAAACTTCTCACCTTCATAAAATTCCTTCTGTCGCGTCGTCCAAATCACGACTCTCATATTGCCGAGTAAACACAAAAACACATAGTGTTCATTCTTTTTCAACTGCGACACAACATTGCTACAAACGGCACTGGCTTCAAGGACAAAAAACTTTCCACCCAAGACGCGAATCATGTAGCCTTCAATTAACTCACACAACGGCCGTACGACCCTGCAGTGAAAGAAGATGTGGTCCAAAGACTCCACCCCCACACCACAGCGCACGCACTTTGGCGTAACTGCCAACGCCGCTGCATGGAGCCTTTTGCCGACCCAGAGAGCCTTCCGCAACACCAGCCAGGTAAGCGATGCCTTGTCGTTATTGAGACACCTCCACCCAGGCGCCCAGGGCCAGAGAGAGCGAAACTCCTCATTCGTCAAACCTAACTCTTCCCTCAGATCATCTTTGGTGGCCCCCCGTACTAACGCACGATATAATGCCTTAGGAGACAACAGTCGGGTATCGGAGAGGCCTTCCTTGACCCGGGTGAAAAAGTCCAGAGCCCGTCGACACTCGCGATAGAAGGAGCACTCGGCACGAGGATTGCGCAGGGCCTCCTCCTCTCCCTCATGCACACTTCTCAAAGCTGGAAAAGCTTTCTTAGCGTCTTCCTTCCAGAAGAGGCCGTTACCCTCGTCTTGCGCACACATTCGGTCTAAGAATCTCAGCCGCAGCGTATGTTGACGAATCTCAACGTTGGGCATTCCTAGACCGCCCTCAGCAGGATGGAGGCAACAGACCTCGCGACACACCATAGGAGCTCCATAAGAAATGGAACAAGATTCTCACTAGTAAAACTAGTTCGGCGGACAGGAGGGGAAGAACCGAGAGCCGGTAAAGTAGGAGGGGGTAGATGTGCGAAGCACAAACTTCCACCCTCCCCTTCAAGGAAAGATTCCTCTGAGACCACAGACGAACAGCAGCCTCAGCCTTTTCTCGGACCTCCAACCAATTCATCTCCAACTGGAGGTCGGGGCCAAAAAAGACACCGAGTATCTTAACAGGCCCGTCTGTCCAGCTGAAGGGCCCGGGAAGGGAAACTCCCTTCCACGAACCCAGCCGCAAGCCCACAGGCTTATCACGGTTGATCTTGGCTCTCGTTACCGTTTCATACCTGCTGATTTCCTTTCCGACTTCGTGTATCTCGGCACTGCTTTGTACAAAAGCAGTCACGTCGTCGGCATAGGCAGAATACCTGGCCGAGGTGTTCGAACCAGGGAGGGTAATTCCTTGTAGGACCGGATTCGCCTTTAACTTGCGGAGGAAAGGCTCCAACGCAAGAACGTACAGCATCGGCGACAAGGGGCAACCTTGACGAATAGATCTGGACAACATGAGAGGCTTTGACCTTACTCCATTCACTTCCACCACAGCTCCGGGGGACCGATACAAGGCGTGAAAGTGCGGCCCGAAACCTGCGGCCTCGAGAACGGATCCGAGAAATTGATGGTCAACCCTATCGAAAGCCTTGGACTGATCCAAATTGATCAGCACGGCTTCTCCGTCGACTTTTTCTAAGATCAAGCGTACCGTATGAAGGTTTTCCTGGATAGTCCTACCCTTCACAGCACAAGTCTTCTCGGGGCCAATCAGACTAGGCAGGACAGCCTGCAAACGGTTGGCTAAGACCTTGGCCAAAATCTTTAACTCTGTATTTAACATAGTTAAGGGCCGGAAATTACTAATCCCATCCCCTCCGCGCTTATCCTTACGAAGCAGCTTGATCACACCTCTGGTGAAGCGATCGGGAATACGCCCGTTCTTCATCCAGTGGTTGAACATCAGTGCCAGCAGAGGGACAAGCACGTGCGACTGCCTCAAATACAGTTCGTAGGGAAGACCATCAATACCCGGAGTCTTGTCACGACCGAATCTGCTTCAGCGCGTCCCAGATTTCCGCCTCTGTTATCGGACCCTCGCACCCAGTCGCTTCAGCCGCCTCAAGGCGAGGAAAGTCAGCTAAATAGGTGGCGAACTGAGCTTCGCTCAGACCGGGCTCCTTGGTAAAAAGATCCTGAAAATAAGACCGAAAAGCCTCACATATGCCATCGTTTGTAGTCACGGTCCGCCCATCCGGCAATGTGACGCTGTCGATGTATCGATTTGCGATATTTCGGACTTGTTCAGCTCGCAGTTCAGCGGCCATATTTGTCGCCTCGGAAGACATCCTTTTTAACCTAGCCCTAACTACCAGAGCTTGATCCTTCTTGATAAGCAAGGAGGCCAGCTCTGCCCTCGCTACGGCTATTTCCCCACCTCATATTCCGGAGTCACACTTACTATAGGGCCATACTGCATCAAATATGCCCCTAAGTGCTCACCGAGAATATAGTGAGGAATATAGTCGACCATCTTGGTAATTTTGTTTTATTCAAAAACACAAAAACGATATATAAAACCACTTTCAAAAAGAAAATAAACTACAAAAATGCAACAACAAAACTGAAAAGGAAAATAAAATTAAAGCAAGAAACTAAAATAAAATTAACAACTGTACGAAAAAGAAAATAATATGGCAGATTGAAAACTGACTGTCCAATCAATGGTAATTGCCAACAGTCTTGTGTAGTCTATGGTGTTAAAGTCTATACAGACGAAAATGACCCGAAACCTAAAACTTATATTGGGGCTAAGCATGACACATTTAAACGTAGGTTTTATAATCATAAAAGTTTTTTCAGGTACGAGGTATAGCCACATTACTGCATTAGCTTCGCATGTGTGGAAAGTTAAAAATATCATTAAAAAAGATCCTATTCTTAAATGGGAGATATTAAAAAAATGTTCGAACTACAAAGTAGGAAGTAAGTTTTGCAAATTATGCGGAGAAGAAAAATTAGCCATAGTGCTGTTCCAACCCTCGCGGGACTTGCCAAATTCTAAAACGGAAATTCTGAATAAATGCAAACACATAAAAAATTACTTACTCAAATAGTTTTTTTTTTTGTTTTTTTTTTTGCAATAAAGGTTGTTTTACTCTTCTTGATTTGGTTTCTTCTTCTAATGAGTTCTATATCTTTGCTGGTTTAATCTTGGTTGCTAGCCTCTTACCCTGAAGAACCGTTTGTATGAAACCGCGGTAGGTGGTGGCTCACTTCTACATCTTTTGTATTGTATTCTCGCTCTACTTTCGTACTTTCGTATCAAGCACTTTGCTGTTAAGGTTTCGTCTTGGGTTTTTTTTCTTTCAAACGAGCACTAGACGTATTGTTCTTGTGCGCTGTTTGTTTCTTTTTTTTTTCCACCCCTTTTATTTAACCTACGAGGTAGTTCTCGCCGGGTTACAAAACGATTTACATTACTGTTAAGTTAGCATTATTTTCGGATGTTTAGTCTGTTATTATTAGTGTTGACTTACTGTGATAAATTTCATTATTATATATATATATATATATATATATATATATATATATATATATATATATATATATATATATTTCGGAAGCAAATCATGTCTATATTTGGAATTTAACTTTTAGATAGAGTTGTAAGTGAAGAAATAGAAAATAGATTTTTTGTGACGTTAATTTCTCAAATCTTAACCGTCATTTTTTATTTATTTTTTTATTTCTCTTTTTATTTTTATTTTTAATTTATTTATTTTTTATTCTCTCTTTTTTATTCTTATTTTTATTTCCATTTTGAAATCTGTACCGTTGCTGAGGAGATGTGAAATCTCTCTTAGGGATTTCATGTTGAAATGTTCATTCAACAATTTTGAATATTGAAAATTTATTTTATTTTATATTAACTCTGTAATTTTAATTACATTGAGCTCTTCTCCTGTATCATTTTTTTAATATTAAAATTTAATATTACTTAGGATCAGGTTTTTGAGATTTACCTTCCTACTTTTCCGTTTGGATTAAAGTATTTTAATATATATATATATGTGTGTGTGTGTGTGTGTGTGTGTGTGTGTGTGTGTGTGTGTGTGTGTGTGTGTGTGTGTGTGTGTGTGTGTAATTACAATAAAGCAGCACTAATTATTATAGAATTATGTCCGAAAAACCAATGCTAACCTATCAGTAAATTAAATCGTCAATAACCCAACGGGGACTACCTCGTAGGTTAAATAAAAGGGGCCTGGCCCTGACGATCTGTTGTGTGAAACCGAGGTCGGTGTTAGCTCATTTTTATATTTAGATTTAGTATACTGCATTATATATATATATATATATATATATATATAAATTAGAGAAAATTTTCAAAATTCAATTATATATATATATATATATATATATATATATATAGTATATAAATTATATATATATATATAACTGGCGCGTGATACATCTAAAGGTATGTCTCCTTCTACTGAGCGCCCATAGCTCATAGGTAGAATTGCCAATTAGATCGGGTTTCAATCCTGGGTAAAAGCAATCGGATGTCTAACCGTACTGATGAGCTGTGATACAACGAAACAGATCTGTCTACGGATGACTATATATATATATATATATATATATATAGAGAGAGAGAGAGAGAGAGAGAGAGAGAGCGAGAACGAGAGAGAAATTTTATGACAATATCTGTTATAACTACCTCATCGATTCCTCTCGTTTCAAAGGCAAAAGAAATTTCGAAGAACTTAAAAAGCTCTGCTTAAGTTCTCTTAAATTCTGTTGACGATAATATCCCTTTAGTTGTAAAGAATGACACCCGTTTATCATTTATATTAGGTACCCCCTACTAAATCGAGAAAAAAACTGCATAGTTACTTTTATGAAAAAGTTTTCTTGAAACTTTTATTTTAGTTTGAATTGAAAGTTAAATGATTAAATTTACTATTTCCAGCAAAATACTCTGGTTTATTTCAAACAGAAATTATATTGATTGGAATATAAAAATTTGAGATTTTTTTTCAATTTTTGAATTTTTCCGCCATTTTTGAACGATTGACACATTTGTAAACAAAAGTTTTTAAAAATCTTGCAAAAATACATCTGTGATACATTATTTTTGGAAAATTAGCAAATTGTATGTTAAATTAAGCTGATTTACACAAGTATTATTTATAGCGTGAAATTTAGAATAAAACTATTCTTTAATCACAGAGTTGAACTTTTTCACCTGTCCGCGTCGTAAATCAAGAACTTGTTGACAGGTTCTTGATTAAAGTGTATGGCGTTTATAAGTAACAAAATTATACAAAATTTTGTTCGGGTAAGAGAAGGAAACTCTGATCTGTTAATTTGCACATAGAAATTACCATACAAAAAATATCAAATGCACAAAAAATGTTTAAATTATTTTAAAAATATGGGTGGAAAACGGATTTTATTAAACTTTTCAATTTTCGATAGACAATATAAACATTAATTCTTAATTAAAAAATGTAACGGCGACAGTTCTTTAAAGATTTTAAAAATATATTTAAAACTTTATAAATTATTATAACAAAACAAAATGAAAACAATTCGTTTAAAATTTCATTAGTTATCGAAAATATTTTTTCTTCAGACTATAATGTCCTTAATTTTTATTATTTATTCAAGCAATTAAAAGTTTATCAAATTAAATAATATCAGAGTTTTATTGCATTTTTATAATTTTACTCTTCGGAGCAGATTTTCGGATAGAGGGGAAAATTTTAAATATAATTCTTCTCAACGCTAATGATATTCAACTACCTCCCCACTGAGGCAGAATGTAGCACAAGACCCTTTTTAAAGTGGAAAATCCGAACTCTTATGCTTAGGTAAAAATTTATAGTCTATTTTTCCCAGACGTGACTCTGCTATTCTGCCTGGTCTGGGTTTCTCTCCGCCCGAAGGCAGAGAGTCCGACAAAGTCAGCTTAGCATTCTTATCAACGATAATCTCCGAATGCTTATTATATATATATATATATATATATATATATATATATATATATATATATATATCTTGTGATCACATCAGGTGATCCCAACAGCACGATACCGCTAATTACATGAAGATGAGGTCGACTGTGTTTGCTCTCTGACGATCCGTGTAGCGACACCTTTTTTATGACACCTCCCCTTTGAGGTGACTTCTGCTGGAGTCTATATTTCTTCAGCTTCGGTTCAATATTTAGAAATTCTGTTGCTATTCTTTTTCTCTTACTATAAAACCTTGGTTCAACAAGTGCGTCAAACATGCCATACCGTTTCCATTGGTACCGCTTTTTGGAGACTTTTTGAATCAGTGAATGTGCGTTTTAACTGATTAAGGTGTCGCTTATGTTCTCATCTTGTACTATATCATTTTGCAGATCCGTATTTTATAACACCATCTTCACAGAAATCTCTATACATTTTAAAATACCTTATCACCAGGTTTGAAGTATTTACTTATATTGTTATTTCTTGATGTTCTCGCCTTATGTTCTGATAGTAATTTATTAAAATCAGACTTAATCTTCCTGACGAACATCAACTCTGCAGAAGACATTCCAGACACGGTGTTCTGGTTTGGTGTTATTCTGAAAACACTCAGAAATTATTGTAGCATTACTTCATCTGATTCCTTTCTATCTGACTTTTTAGTACCCTTTTAAATGTAGCGACAAACCGTTCCGCTTGTCCGTTTGATCTTAGGTGATAAGGGGGAGTTGTAATATGTTCTATCAGATTTAAAAGACGCCTCATTAGACGTGAATTGTGTATTGTTATCTGAAATAATAGTCAGGTACACCGAATCTTGCTAAATGTATGAAATACATCTCGTGTGTGAAATTTATTCTTATCTGCTACATTTTAATATTTCTGGTCATTTAGCGTAACTATCAACTACCCCTAAATAGTATCCTCCATTTAGAGATTCTGTGAAGTCTCTAAATATTCTGGACCATGGCATATCGGTTTTCGGCTAAGGTTGAAATTTTTTATTCAGTGACTTTGCTGCCAGAACACAACCCCTGCATGATTTCACTAAATTTTCGATATTGTGATCCATTTTGGGCCACTACGTATAACGCCTCGTTAAGAATTTTATTCTAGAAATTTACTGGATGTGAAGTTCTTTTAGCAAATGTTTTAGAGCGGTGCTGTTGTCACAATTCTTTCTGCGTACATAAGTACATTATTGCAGAATGAAAATGCATTATTTCCAGTAATATTTTTCCTTTATATCTTAATTGCTTCTTCATTTTTATTTTTTCCCCACTTAGTTCTTATTTCCGCCATTGTTATGAGCAGTTCTCTTACAGTATTGTATAATACAATATTATTGCATCTTCGGTCCTTATCGCCGCAATTACTGTGCCCTCAAGTGGTTCGCAGAATTTTGGTATTAGTCCAGATAATTCGTCTGCATGACTTAATTTTTGGGATGGTAGAAATGCCATTTTATAATTATAGTTCAATAGGATAGTTCCCCAGCGCTTCAGTTTACTCGCTGTATGTGTGAGAACACCCTTTATTATGGTGCCCTATTCTATAGGAATGGACTCTGCCTTCGGCAATAAATAATAACCTGCGTGACTTCCGAGGACGCAGCTAAAGTGACAGTCGCAAGACAGTCGAAATGCAGCGTAACTATACCATTCTGACTTACACTTCTATTTGCTGATTACTAACACTCTTAATTGTATATATGTTCTGTTCTTCTAATACACTGTTTGAACCTACCTTCTTGTTTCCGTGTCTTTCTTCCTAGCCCAAACAGGCAACAATAACTTGGTGACAAAGATTTCGCCACTACAACACCACAACAAACTAGCGACAAAGACTTGCGACAAAGATTAATGAAGAACTTTTTTAAAGACAGGGCAAACGAGTTTTCCTAATAATGCTACGTGTAGTACAATTTTTTTTTTTTTTTTTTGAAAAGCATCTGAAAAAAAACAGAAAAGTAAAACTGGGAAAGAAAGACACATATCATGGAGGATTTCAAAAGTCTTTTATTAGAGCTTTTCATATCCCAGAATGAACAACAGCAAGAGAAGTGGCAACAAGAACTGCTCTCTCAGTAGGAAAAAATAGAAAGTTTATTTTTCTAAATCCAGAAAGAAAATCAAGAGAGACAGAATTTCGAAAGCACGCTTTTGTACTAACAAGTCATAGGACTTTGACTGGAAAACGAATTTTCTTTTTCTCAATACACCATTTGGAGTGCGATAGAGAATTTTACATACGCTCCCGAGGAAGACATAACCTTTACTTCGTACTTTAGAAGATATGAGGATATATATATTACAGATTGCGAAAATTGGAGTAACACAAAAAAAATTACGTCTTTTTCTAAAAACAAAACTGGCACAACTGAGCATACAAAATTCGTAAATTACATTTTGCCGCGGAAAACTAGTGAATTGACATTCACCGAAGCAGCGAAATTACTCACGGAGCTTTTTAGTCCTAAGAGATTTTTCATAAAAGATGGTAATGTCTTAATCTAAATAAGAAAGAATGAGATGATTATACCTCTTTCGCGTCAATAGTAAACAAACTGTGCGATGATTTTAGACTGGCGGAACTAAGTGCAAATAACTTCAAATGTTTGATATTCATACAAGATGCTGAAATTAGGAGAAGAATACTTAGTAAATTAGAGAATGAACCGATTATAACTCTTCAACAGTTCGTCGAAGAATGTCAGAGGTACGTCAGTGTAAAGCAGGATTCTAAAAATATCGAAGAATCGGGTATTGCTCACGTCAAAAAGTATGCTGCAAACAAAAACAAAGTCTATCAAAACTAATGAAATAAAGATAAAGCAAAAAAAATTGCCTCCTAGCCCATGTTACGGATGTGGGGACATACACTGGTACAAAGATTGTTTTTTAGGAACAAAAAATAATAGACACGCAACCGAGTCGGACACAAAAGTTTGCATTGCCGATCTAAAAATAAAACCAATAGCTGCATAAAAAATACAAGGTCGAACAAACTAGACAGTGCTAATACCAGGAAATTCGTGCACGTAAAAATGTTAAACAAGTGTAGATTTTTCAACTAGACTCGGGATCTGATTTGATGATAATAAACTTGCAAACATGAAAAAGATTGGGTAAGCCAACCATGATAAAAATCTAACAAGACAGCAAGATCTGTCACTTGGGAAAAAATTAAATTCGAGGGAGAATTGATTGTAAATGCAACGAGGAACGGTAAGACTTTTAAATTAAAATTGATCGTCATGAAAAATACTAACAAACTATTTGGCACTGATTGGATGACACAAATTCCAGCTTTGAGACTTACCTATAAATTTATACTGCCAAAAAATTGAAAATTGGAATGCCGACGCTGAAAAAATGAAAAAAGAATCTAAGGAAGCTTATCCAATCATTTTTTTTCTGGTGGGTTAAGCAGATGTACCAAAATTATGGCTAAAATTGAACTAAAAGACGACGTTCAGCTAGTATTCAAAAAGAAGTGTAATGTGCCTTTTGCCTCGTTGGAAAAAATTAACGAGGAACTTTACAGATTAGCAAAAACTGAAGTTCTATCAAAGGTAGAGTACAGCGAGTGGACTGCATCAGCAGTCTATGTAAAAAAGAAATCGAAAGATATGCGTTTGCGCTGATCTTTTGGCAAGATTGAATGCTGTTCTGAAGGACTATCATTACCTTCTTCTTTGTCACGAAGACATTTTTGCGAAGCTAAATGAGGTAAAATTTTTCTCGAAAATTGACCTCATCGATGCTTATTTGCAAATTCATGTTGAATAGGTGAGCTCGAAGTTATTGTGTATAAATATACATTACGGATTAAATAAATTCAAACGTTTACCGTTTGGGGTCAAGGTAGCGCTAATAATATTTCAACAAGTCATGTTGAGCGGCCTTGACTTCGCAGTCGCTTATATGACATTTTGATGAAAAGCCATAACGTAGTCGAACATAAAGATCATGTTCACAAAGTTTTTGCTAAAATTTAAGAGTACGGTTTCAAATTAAAGAGACCAAATGTGATTATTTTTCATGGAAAAACTCAAATACCAAGGACTCATAATCGACAAGGATGGTAGGAGACCGAATCCTGAACGAGCTACCGCGATTAAAGACGTGCCGGCGCCCAATAATATTGTTTCTTTTCAGAGCTTCTTTAGACTAGCAAATTATTACTAGGTATTCATACCAAATATGCATGATTTGCGTGCTCCCCTTAATGAACTATTAAAGAAAGACAAGTCCTGGGTTTGGACAGCAGAATGCCAGCGGGCATTTGAAAAAATAAAGAAAACACTGACGTCAGATTTACTTCTTACACACTACGGCCAGGACTTAGAAATCATTGTTGCCAGCAACGTGTGTTCGTATGGCGTAGGAGCGTGCATTCTTCACAAGATAACTGATGGAACTATAAAACTGATAGATCACGAGTCGAGAGCTTTGCTTACTGCGGAAAAAAATATTCGCAGATTGAAAAAGAAACGCTTGGGATTATATTCGCAGTCTCGAAGTTCCACCGCTATATTTATGGTCGACATTTCACTCTACAGACGGATCACAAGCCATTACTCACCATTTTGGGCTCAAAGAAACATTTGCCGACGCACACAGATTTTAGAGATGGTGTACAATACTGTTAAATTACAATTTTGAAATGGAGTACGGATCAACAACAAAATTTGGCTATGCGGATGGATTGTCGAGGCTAATTCCCAAGTACAATGAACCACTGGAAGATAAGGTGCTTGTCTCCCTTCAATCTGAATGAGAATTAAAAACTACCATTTGTAATACAGTAAGGGAACTTCCAGTGACGCTTGAACAAATAAAACGAGAGGCTCTCCACGATTAGTATATCAAGGAAAAAAAGCGAAAATTGTTGAGAAGAACCAGCAAACTACGGACGTTTTTTCTATATGCGGTTACTATACAGGGAACGCGTCATGATTCCGTTAACACTCTAGAAACGCATTTTGAAAAATTTTCACGCTAGCCATCCAGGGAGTACTGATATGAAACGTTTAATGCGCAGCTATGTTTGTTGGAAAAGTATGGACAGAGATATAGAAAAAGCTGTCAAATCATATAAAGGCTGTGCCTTGGCGGCGAAGGCACCTTCTATTAAATTCAACCTCTGGGCAAATATAGACCTACCTTGGTCTAGAATTCACATTGATTTCGTGGGACCTCTAGAAAGAAATTACTACCTCATTGTAGTCGACAGTTTCTCAAAGTAGCCCGAAGTACACAGATGCAAAATCCCAACTACAGAAATTGTTATAAAATTTCTACATGAGCTGTTTGCTAGATTCGGAGTAGTAGACACCTTAGTATCTGATAATATGAAACATATAAGATCGAACACATTACTACCGCTCCGTATTAATCGAGGTCAAACGGACTAGTTGAGAGATTTCTTTATACATTGAAGAGAACATTGAAAAAATCTAAGGCTACACCAACTGAAAAAAGCCCTTCAACAATTTCTTCAAGTGTACAGGATTATACCAAATGACAAAACACCAGTTTCACAATCTGCAGCCGAGCTGGTGTTCGCACGCAGTATACGGTCTGTTTATGATAAATTACTTCTGAAAAAGACGAAGCCAGAAAGAACAAGCATCGTACATACAAAATGGTATAACCTAGGAGAAAAAGATATTTTTTAAATCTTCAAATGTTATAAATCTTTTTGGGAGATCGGTACGATCGAAAAAAAGAATTGGGAACATGATATATATAATAAAGGCGCCACAATCCGCGCATAAAAAACATCTAAACCAACTTAGGAAATGCCTAACTGACGAGGCTGATAACTGGTTTCCTGAGGAAACAGCTATGGATGTCATTTACGACACTTTTAATATTCCTACCCCTTTAACGTATCAGGAAATATGCCATTCTAAGAGAAAAAAGAAAGCAACTGATTTAATAGTAGTCAATCCTAAGCGGAATAAATACTGAGACCACAAACAGATAAAAGTTTCAAAAGCGTCTACTGTGAATTTGATAAAACAAGTCGTTCTCAAAACTTTAATTTTTTTTTCTTTAAACTCCTGCGGAGTTGAGATTTTAGAAGGGGATGTTATGGTGCCCTATTCTATAGGAATGGACTCTTACTCCGTCAATAGATAATAACCTGCGTGACTTCTGGGGATGCAGCTAAAGTGATAGTCGTAAGACATTCTAGATGCAGCGTAACTATACAGGTGGACTTACACTTCTAATTCCTGATTACTAACACTCTTATTTGTATAAATGTTCTGTTCTTCTAATACATTGTTTGAACCTACCTTCTTGTTTCCGTGTCTTACTTCCGGGCCCAAACGGGCAACAACAACTTGGCGACGAAGATTTCGCCACAACACCGCAACACCCTTTTTTTATCCACATGTGGACAATAATGGACGATGGTCTGTCTGCAGTATAAATTCTATGCCATGTATGAATTTATGAAACTTTTTCATAGCAAATATGGTGGCCAATGCTTTCTTTTCTCTCTGACTGTAGCTTTTTTCAGATGCAATTAATGATCTTGAATCGTGATCTTTTGGTTTAGTTTTTTCCGTCCTCATGTTTGTGTAGTATCATCTCTCCAATACCCAAATTACTTGCATCGGATGCAACCACAATCTTTAATTTAGAGTCAAAATGAGCTAGTGACAAGTCCGATGTTAAGACTTTTTTTGATTTCTTCGAAAGCACTTTGACATTATCTAACCAATTCCATTTCACATCTTTATTTAGGTTATTCAAGGGTGCCCTTAATTCATGCATATTTTATAGTAATTGGCAAAATCTAAAATTTCTTGTAACTTTGTTACATTTATTGGGTCGGGCATGTCATTTATTGCGCTCGACCTTCAAGGATCCGGTAATCTACCATTTGCATTGATAATGTGTCTTAGATATTTAATTCTGGATATAAACAATTCACAGTTTTCTTCACTGATCTTGAAATCAAGTTCTTTAATTCTCTCAAATACTTTTTTGCGTCTTCCGGATGTTGCTTTCAGGCCTGACTTCATCATCTAAATATCTTTGTGCACGATCCAAACTGGCAAACATTGTATCTATAATCTGTTAGAATATGCTTGGTGCTACCTTTATACAGAAAGGAAGCCGGTTAAATTTGTATAGTTCTCAATGAGTGTTAACTGTTAATAGTTTTAAGCACTCTTCGTCTGCTAGTACTTATAAGTAAGGGTCTGACAGGTTCAATTTAGAAAAAAAATTACCACCATTTGGCAAAACTTTTCTCTGGACTTTGTAACAGGTAGTTGTATTATTTCAAACTTCCATTTAGCCCTGTTAAAAAATAGGCACATATGCGGATTTTATTATTTCTTTTTTTTAACTTAAATTGTTGGTGATGTCTATTCGGAATAATCTATTTTTGAGATCACACCTAATTTTTCTAGTCTTTCTAATCCCTTATTAATTAATTCTAAGGCTGCAAAAAGTACACTCCTTGTAGGCTTAAATGTCAGTGTTACATTCTCTTTTACTTCAAATTTAGCTTTAGTTTGTGTGTGTGTCCCTAGACCTTCTGAGAAGACTTCTGGAAAACTCGTTTTCAATTCATTCTTTAATGTTTCAGTTGCTGTATTAGCACTGGAGGAAACAAGATTTTATTTTGTTGCAAAAAGAGTTAATTGAAAAGTCCTAAAGATCAAATAATGCAATCCAATCTGTTCCAAATAAATTAGCAGTATTCTTTAATACAAACACCACAATTTTCCTGGTTTTTCCAACAAAATAAATGTTACAGGTTTATTCACCCCATAAAGTTCAATCTCTTACCTGAAACTTCATGTGCAACTTTATTAGAAGTCAATAAACTGAGTTTATCCATTTTTCTTCATGTATGTTAATTTTTGATATTGATATCAGATCCTGTACATAGTTGTAATTTTATTTTTACTTTATTAATTTCAACAAAAATGTTTCCTCGTTTCTAACATGTTTCTAACTCAGTTAAAACATGTTCAAAAGCTTGTTAATTTTTCCTTTGTGCTTTTTGTCTTTACTCTATATATTTATCATATTCACATACATTTTATTTTTCCTTCATTTTTGTATCTGCAACGAGTACTTTTGCGTCTTACCCTCCCATATTCGTAACATATTTTGTTCTTGAAAAAACAATTACTCTTGAAATGCTTATCTCCACACACTGTGGTAAATATTAGGTATATTTTTTTTTTACTGTTCTGTTAGGAGTTGAAAAACGTCTGTAGTCTTTTCTTTTAGATGGTCGAACGATATGTACTTGTGAAATGTCTCTTCCTTCAATCCTTGCAGTATCGTGTTTTAGATTTGACACTCTTCCGCTATTTTCTGGAGAGTTAATGTGGGATCCATTTCTAATTTAGCAAGTATCCTGAATCTTATTCCCGCGACCTTATTAAATGCTAAACCCCTGTACGAATATGAGGTATTTAAATAAATCCAGAGTTAATTCATTTAACTTGAACATTTCACATTCTCGATTCACAACTCCCGCATAAACAACAAAATATTCATCGTCGCATTTTACGTTAAGACATTGCCATCGTGTATTAAATAATGAGCTTCTATCACCGAAATTTTTATAGTAATTCAACAGTTTTATTAAAATTTATCTAAATCGTAGAGCCGTGTTCGAATCCCAGTTGCATTCACTTACGCGCGAATACTCTTGGGAAAGGTATGAATTCTTTACCTGTCCCTCCAGCTACGGATTGAATAGCAGGACAGATTATGTTGGCAACCAGTCTACTGCAGTAACCTACTGCAGCAAATTTTTTTGCCTAGTCAATCATGTCAAGAAAGAGACACAATCGCCTAAGCGTGTATCATCATGTATAGCACTTAAATGACTAACAGCTTATGGAGAATGTATCATGAATAGTTGAATGCGTTAAAAATGGTTTGCGAAGTTTCATGCTGGAGACTTTTACCAAATAAAATCAAAGGCGAGGGCATTAAACTCCTCTCTCTCGAGTCAGTCCGTGTGGGTCTTTCCGTCTGTCCTTCTTTCTAGCGATGCTTTCTGTATCGGCTTTTTATATCTTCTTTTTGGATCGCAGCAGATCATTTGGGAATTCATATCCGTATTTGATTCTGGGCTTCCAATTGGCCGATACATAAAATTCGCGTAGGCTCGCGAACTGGAATTTAATATTTAATTAATTTTTAGTTTTCAACAGGAACATCTGCGCGAACCCGGATGCGCACTGAAGAGTTTTGGTCATTTGCTTTCTGGTCGTTAGAGTGCAAACATCCGGTTCGTCGCTATGCTCGGTCGGTATCACCACAATATACATCGAGCTCTCGGCTGGATCAGTTTTAATAATATTAATAGGATCTTCTTTGGGGTTTTGCTTACATGTAACTTTCTGTTTGGATTTAAATATATATACATAGAGTAGCATGCTATAAAGAATTATAACTATAAGACGTTATAAAGTATATTTGTGTTGCAGCAATCCTTAGGCAGTAGTAGCTCGATGTTTCCTGTATTCTCGTGATACTTCTAGTTGTATTCTCGCTCGATAGCCAAACGTTCATTTGTTAAACAGTGTAGTTACCAACCGAAAACATTCAAAATATGTCTTTTTGCAAAAGAAATCGGCTAGATACTGAACTGCTGAATTTTCTGTTATTTATATTCAATTCGACAAACACAAGATTACTAATTTTCTCATGCTAACCACAGTAAAGTAAAAGTAAATAACATCAGGTTAATAGTAAGATCACTTTATATAGATACTCTTGCTATTTTGTCTTATATTGATGAGTTAATGGACCAATAATTACTACACAGGTTGTTCGCCACGTAAGCTTTTATTCCAATAGTTCTCTTGTATCGATAGACCATTGCTTAACAGAATATCGGTTGTGTGTGATTCAAGATGTCGTCAGGGTAAGTAGTAAACCTGACCAACTTGTTAGCATTCAGTTAGATGCTCTTGGTTCTTCCCGGTTCCAATGTGAAAAAATATATGAACGAAAGCGGTCGAGACTATGTAATGTAAAAGAATTCGATAATAACTCCTTCGCCTTCATCAATATTCCAGGGTATATATTGAGAAAGAATCCTGTTTCGAAGCATAAAAAGGAATCTGGCTGTGAAAAAGTATTTTTTCTATAAAAAAATACAATAACTGTGGCACAAGACCGAAGAGGAAGAGGATTGAGGCTGGTCAACACTTTCTAATCTAATCTAGCTAATCCAATTCGTGACCCATTCACTCGTTACAATTTGCTCACTCACCACAAGAACTCATACATCATTATCCACTCCTACATCTACCACAATACCACACATTCACGGGAAACCTACAAAAAAACTCAGAACATAATTTTTTTAGACAAATTTCCTGATAAGAATATATAAAAATATAATGATGTAGAATAATGGGGGAAGAGATGAACCCAAAATCAAACTAAAAATGAAAAATGTTAGTCAGATCGATCCATCCCACAAAACTAAGTTACCGTTGTATTCTGCTGATAGGCAGAATCAAGAAGCACTCTCACTCACGGAAAAGGAAAGATAAAGAAAATAAATAATGGAATGAGAAAATCAAAGACTGCCGCCGACGAGATAAAAGGAGGACAAAAAACAAACTGGAGAGGTTGGGCATCTCGACGTGGATCATAACAAACGAGAATGCCGGGAACAGGCTTGGAAAAACACTTGCATTAACTGGGTATACAAAGAGATTCTGTCGTAGCCAGGGAAGGGTTCATAGGAAACCACCCCGTTGTAAAAAAAAGGGAACTTAAAAAATAAAATCAAAGTAGGCTCTGTACCTTTTGCTGAAATCTGTCGATATCAAACGCTTTCTATCAGATTTAATCTTCATTTTGAACTGATGCTCAAAGAATCCAATCATCCTGATAAGAATAGCGTTTATACCGCCAAACTTCTCTCCATTCGCGACGTCCAGATCACCATCTTGCTACGGCTAGCAACGTGAGAAACACTATCCGTTTCACCCCCAGAATACGACGGCGACACATTATCACACGCGTATGTGAGACCGATGGACATAGTCCCAGAACAAGCGCACCTGAGAACAATGGTAGAAGGCATACGAAGCTGTTTCCTCTAAACCAAAGTTACACCGATGATAATCGGTTAAATATGCCAAATCCATCTGAAAGCTACGCCATTGAGAGATGGCACGTTCCGAATCAATTGCAAGATAAGCGAAAACTCAGGGTTGCTGAGATAATTCGCTGCTGGCGCATAAGACAAGAAAGAGTGTAACTCGCTTGCCGACAAGCCGAGCGGCTTCCTAAGTGGGACCTAAGGCGGCGCTCAGCCCTAGAAACCGGTGGAGTGATTGTAAGTCAAGAAAAGTCTTTCTTAACGCTCACCTCCAAGATCCCATCTTCCGTAAACGCTCGGCGTAGGAAAGCCAATCTCGGATTGCCATTTTAAAAGTGTATCCCTTAGACGGAAACTGAGCGGAAATCTGCGGATGTTAGGACTAGGACGTATTACTACAAACTGCCAGAGCCAATATCGAACGTAATTCGTCCGTCCAGGATAATACCTCCGACATCCGAAGGGAACGTTACTTTTAGAACCCTAAGGAACGGAGCAACACCGGGAACCTCCTAGCATAAAATTTTGCAAGCTTCATTACGTACTCCGACTTCACTTATGCCATTTTTATTTTTTTGTAAAGACTTTTTAGCAGCGTCTAAAAATCCCATACTTTTAACTTCTCAACCACATTTCTAATTATTACCCCAGGAGCGTTAGGGAAGTTTTGGGAGTCCTCCGTCTCAAGAGTTTCTTGTCTATTTGACAGATGGCCTTTACTTTAGGGAAGGGTCTTTGTGGAGTGGGGTAAAAGTTCGTCTGGGAGAGGAAGATGGCGAACTTTAGTGGGGGGAAGTGGAGGATGCTCTTTGTCTTGTCCGCATAAATTCCTTCCTTTCTGTTTTTTGGAGCAAGTGCGGATTGGGACTTGGAATATTCCATAGCCCTTTCCCCACTACTTCGGCCAGACCTTTTCTCTTTTTTCCTAATCTTGTCCTTGTCCTTCTCCTCCTCCTCCCTTTTTAAAGAAGAAGATCGTAGTGGAAGCATTTTCTCTATCTCCATACCATGATCTACCTGCTGCTGTCGTGGTTGTTGTCGTTGCTCCTGTTCTTGTTGTAATTCCTGTGGTCGTTGGAGCTTCTTCTGCTGTAGCTTCTATTGTTGCTTTTGTGTTTGTTGCTTCTACTGCTGTACTACTACTTGCTACTGTCGCTGCTTTTGCTGATCACTGTTTGCGCTGCTTGCTGCGGCTTTTCCGGAGAAGCAACTTTCTTGAGTGGAACATACTGGTTAGGCAGAAGGGTTAGCATAGCTTTCTTTCTCACTCTGATGGCTCACCTGGGTTCTCCGACTCCACTACTTCTTCTGGTCTTGCGATTGGTTTTGGTGTCAGCGCCGAACTCTTGCACGACTTCTCCAAGCGCTCTGCGGTGCCACAAGACCAGCTGTGCGGTCGTCAGCTTTCCACAATTACATATATTGACCGTCCACGGCAGATCAATACATTTGGGCTGTCAAGGAAATACTTACCGGTCAAGGCCACTTAAGGTGAAAATCGCCTGTGACAAGGCCTGCCTTGCTTGTCACTGCTGAGACCTCTTCCACCTTTCCATATTTCATAATGATCTTCGGTAATGACCCTGGGTACTCAATGCAAAGTGATCCGTGTTTTGCGAGTGCCCATATACTCTGTCTGAAGTCTGACAGTTTTAGTCATTAGTATACTCCCAAAAATCGCTTAACCTCATCTTCAGTCACTAGCAGGATGTCCCACATTACATGACACTTTTTGCCAGCACTTTTAGTGGTATTTAGAGGCTTTTTGTAGCCTCCTCCAAGGTCTTCCTGTTAACATGTGATGATACCAAGCAAAAGCGAGGGACCGGATGTTTGCTCTATAACGACCAGAAAGCAAATGACCAAAAGTCGTCGTTGCGCATCCGGGTTCGCGCAGATGTTCCGGTTGAAAAATAAAAAATTAATCAAATATTAAATTTCTATTTCGCGAGCCTACGTGAATTTCATTTATCAGCCAATGGGAAGCCCAGAATCAAATACAAGTGTGAAATCCCAAACGAGCTGCTGCAATCCAAAAAGTCGAAATAAAAAAACAAGACAGAAAGCACCAACAGACAGACCGACGGTGACAGGCGAGAGTAATTAATATCTCCCTTGACCAACTCAAGTGGCTACTATGCTCGTCCCTTCACCTTTCTTTTCTTCTCCCTTGTCTCAAAACTACTTACTGACCTAAGGAGCGACTACATCAAAGACATTCCTCACTTACACGTTCCCCACATTCCTAAGACTTAATTCTCTTTCAGCTTATTATTTGCCAGTAACAAATTTTAATGGCCGTTGTACCCATATCCAAAGACTGTTTCCTCACAAACCAACTCACTGACTTACGAACCCTAGGAGTGGAAAGTTCAAAATGAACATTCCTCACATACCTCCGCTCCATTTTCGCGTCCTTAAGCACTAATTATCTTTTCACCACTATTGCCATAAAACAAATTTTAAAGTCGTGTTCGGATCACGTCAGAATAACTCCCTATAAAGTGTTGACTACCCGACGTGATATGAACACGCATAACGCAACCTTCTCCCGGCCAACGCACTTACCCATCTTTTCAGCAACCATGGCAATGAAAAACTTAACGACCGTCAGCACCAAAATGAACAACTACTACTACCGTAAGCCAAATTACCTTTTCCAACATTTCGGCACCAAAATGAAAAACCTAACGGCCGTCGTTTTCACAACTAAAAACTCCATGTGCTTCAGACACGTGGTCGAAAAGTAAATAGGCCCCCGGTGCAAACAAAATGAACGAAAATAAATAAAAAGGAAAGAAAGAAAAAAAGAAAAAAAAAAAAAACGGAAAACAACAGAACAAACAGCGAAAAGAACAAACAGAACGAAAAGAACAAAACGAACGAAAAGAACAAAATTAACGAAAAGAATGAAAAGAACAAAATGAACGAAAAGAACAAAAAGAACAAAAAAAAACGGAAAAACAACTGAAAAACAAAAAAAAAGAGGAAAACAGTCGGATAGTCACTTTTGAATTTCAAAGAACGACAAACCCACCATAAACTAGTGACTACCCGTCGTGAAAGTCAACACCCATATATATATATATATATATATATATATATATATATATACAAAAATTTTGTTTGGACTTTCAGCGAAATTTGAATATTTCTCTGCAACACAAACTCAAAATGCCAACGGACGCTGAAGAAATTTCAACAAATCAGAAACAAACCAACCCATGGCTATTCCCACAAAAAAAAAAGAATTTGGACTTTCAGCGCAATACGAATATTTCCCTGCAACACAAATTCAAAATGGCAACGGACGCGGAAGAAACTACAACAAGCCAAACCAACCCATGGCTAGTCCCACAAAAAAAAATTTGTTCGCCCTTTCAACAAGAACCTAAAATCAAAACATTCCTTCGAATCAAGACGGGATTCGAATACTCCCCTCTTGTACCGAGGAAACAAAGATCGGTAGAACGGTTAAATGGAAGAAAAAAAACACATATTTTTTTATTTCAAACGAAAACGGAAAAAGAAAAACCCAAACAAACAAAAAGAAAACAGTAAAACAAAACGAAAAACTCCTCTTTGAAAAAAAAAAAAAAAAAAAAGCGACAACAGATACCAAAAAAAAACAACTCCGTTTTCTTGAGCGAAAGTTATGTGGTGATACCGAGCAAAAGCGAGGGACCGGATGTTTGCTCTATAACGATCAGAAAGCAAATGACCAAAAGTCGTCGTTGCGCATCCGGGTTCGTGCAGATGTTCCGGTTGAAAAATAAAAAATTAATCAAATATTAAATTTCTATTTCGCGAGCCTACGTGAATTTCATTTATCAGCCAATGGGAAGCCCAGAATCAAATACAAGTGTGAAATCCCAAACGAGCTGCTGCAATCCAAAAAGTCGAAATAAAAAACCGAGACAGAAAGCACCCAACAGACAGACCGACGGTGACAAGCGAGAGTAATTAATATCTCCCTTAACCAAGTCAAGTGGCTACTATGCTCGTCCCTTTCACCTTTCTTTTCTTCTCCCTTGTCTCAAAACTACTTACTGACCTAAGGAGCGACTGCATCAAAGACATTCCTCGCTTACACGTTCTCCACATTCCTAAGCCTTAATTCTCTTTCAGCTTATTATTTGCCATGAACATTTTAACCTCCGTTGGACCTATATTCAAGTATTACTTTAATTGTAAAAACATTAATTGATATGTGTATATATAAAAATGTTATTTTCAACTCAATTTGCTTTTTTTGATTTTATAATCACTTTGTGACTTATAGTGGGCTATCTGCCACAAGGCCAAATTCAGTTAACCTGCAACAGTATACAACTACCATTCACTAGAACGGACTCCCACTACAAACGGAAAAAGAATAGATAAGCAAGCCACAAATCAGCTTTCGAGTTTAAACATCAGATATTAGCAGGGAGATGATACGAGCGTTTATTGTCTCTAATGCTGCTAGAATAGTCAGCAACTCATTTCTAAAAAATATTGCTGGTATTTTTCATGGATAGTATAGTATACCTCGTTTTTTATTTGTTTTTGTTTTTGTTTTTGTTTTTGTTTTGTTTTGTTTTTTTTTGTTTCTTTTGTTTTTGTTTTTTGTTTTTTGTTTTTTTGTTTTTTGTTTTTTTCTTAGGCCTATTTGAAACACATGCAGAAGTTAACGACACAGGAGAATTTAGTTGTTTGAGGAGACTCCGATATAATGATGAAGTTGCTACTTAAGCTCACAACACAAACAATTCCAAAAATAAGTTATTACAAAGCAATGAGATTTGAACAATAAACAACAATGCTCGACAAAACAAACTTAAAGATAAACTTCGTTACTCATGGATGTAATGTTTTAAAGTTTAGCGGGTATCAGCCTTGTCATGCGTGACAGGAGCGAACAATCTGGCCGTGAACAAGTCAAACTCAAAAAACAAATCTGTACTTCATTTTTATAATGCCTTCATTGCCTTGAATAGTCACTCTTAATAGCTCAGCACTTATTCACTAGATTGCGTCACCAAAGTGATTGTATCAACACCTGGTGACTTGATTAGACTAGGTCCAAATCGCTAAATAAACAGCATAGTATGAATTTAAAAAAAAAAACTTAATAAAAACAAACTTTTTCCATCAAAATGTTTATATTATTATTAAGAGGAAAGATCAAAGTATTTTTAATTATTTTTTTTAATTTTTTAATCGCTTCTAACATGTTCGAAATTTTGGTTAAAAAAATCTTGTTTTTATTTTTAGTTAGAGTTTAAATTGGAAAACGTAATATTACATAAGTTATTTTTTACGGTGACATTAATTTGGTAATTCTTGCAATTTGTTCCCTGTTTAGGATGTGGTTTCCGGCTTTCTCTTTTCCAATCTTCTCACTTTTTTTTTCAATTGGAGTAGATAGATCTATCTATCGCCCGGTTCACACTCCACCCACGTCTATTGAACAGGTTAAGAGGCTCATCCCTTGTTCCCTGTTTAGGATGTGGTTTCCGGCTTTCTCTTTTCCAATCTTTTCACTATTACGTAGCCCCCTGCACATCAGTGGCGTTACCGCCTTGCTCGGGGTGATACGATTAAAAAAAAAAGAAAAATCAAACAATTGTCGGATTTTAATAAAAGTTTCTGGATTTATTCAAAAATGAATGAAATTATTTTTGAGATTACTATTTTTTAAAAATCTTATTAATTTTTTTAACAGCTATTACCCCACTCACTCCTGAAATTTTAAAAAATGAAATTTTGTTGCGATAATTGGTTTTATTAGTCAAATGCAGGATTTATAGCGGGTATCTCTTATTTTATTCCGTTTGTAGTGAGGGGTAGTAGGATTCCGTAGCAGGTTAACGGAATTTGACCTTGTGGGAAGATAGCTCACTATAATTCATAAAATGATTATAAATTCAAGAAAGGCAATTAGAGTATAAAATAGCATTTATACATATATACATTTCAATTAATGTTTTACAAAATAAGTAATGCGTGAAATAAAAGTCCAACGGAGGTAAAGGAGTTCATGGCAAAATAATAAGCTGAAAGAGATAAAAGAATGTTTCTAAGGTCAGTAGGTCAGCAAGTTGGTATGTGGAATGTCTTTGAAGAGGTCGGTTAGTACTTTTGAGAACAGGGAGAAAGTAAAAGGTCAGAATAGTACTTATGAGACAGGGAAGGAAGAAAGAAGCAAGCACAGTAGCCGCTCGACTTAGGTCAAGGGGATTAGTTACACTCTTCTACTCTGGTCTGTGCCTGTCTGTCTGGGTGCCTTTTGTCTCGGCTTTTTATATCTGCATTTTGGATCAACACGCAGCTAGTTTCGAATTTCATCCTTTTATTTGGTTCCGGGCTTCCCATTGGCTGGTAAATAAAATTCGCGAAGGCTCGCGAAATGGTAATTTGATATTTGATTAATTTTTATTTTTCAACCGAAACATCTGCGCGAACTCGGATGCGCACGACGATTTTTATTCATTTGCCTTTTAGTTGTGAGAGAGCACACATCTGGTCCATCGCTTTTGTTCGGTCGGTATCACTACAGATTCATTGAGGAATGTAAATCATCTATTATTTTTTTGAACGCTTTTGCCTTTATTTCCGAAAATCTGCTCCTAATAATAAAATAAAAAATGCAATATAAGTATGATATTAATGTGAAAAGCTTTTTATTGCTTGAATAAATAATATAAATTAAGGACATTATAGTCTGAAGAAATTTTTTTTTCGATTAATAATGAAATTTTAAAAGAATTGTTTTCATTTTTGTTTTGTTTCGTTAATTATAATATTTTAAAAGGGTTTCAAAAACATTATTAAAATAATTCAAAGGTTTGTTAGGGCTAGTTTAAAAACTTATTAAGCGAAGATTATGTTTACTAACCGAAAATTAAAAATTTTAATACAAATTGTCGTGCCTTTTTATTTTTAAAATATTTCTTTTGTGTGTGTGTATTTGAAATTTATTTTTGTATTGAAATTTCTATGTATAAATTAAAAGGTCATGTGATTAAGAGTTTCTTCTCATTACAGGAAAAGGTTTGTACAATCATACGCTTATCTTATTTCGCATCTGTCAAATCTGTCGACACATACGATGGTAAGGTCAGAAAGTTGAACTCTGTGATTAAGAAATAGTTTTCTAAATTTCATGCTATAAATAAGTAATACGCGTGTAAATCAGATTAATTTAACATTGAATTTGCTAATTTTCTAAAAATAATGTGTCACAGATGTATATTTTATTTTTGCAAGATTTTTAAAACTGTGAAGTAACTTTTGTTTACAAATGTCGATCGCTTAAAAATGGCCCAAAAATTTAATTTTTTTTTTTAATCTCGAAATTTTTTATTTCAATCAATAAAATTTCTGTTTGAAATACACCAGAGTATTTTGGTTACTGGAAATGTTAAATTTAATCATTTAGCTTTCAATTAAAACTAAAATAAAATTTTCTAGAACATTTTTTATTTTAAAATATTTAATGTAAAATATATATATAGAAAATGAATGGAGGTACTTAGACTATCAAGAGCGTTGATAAATGCGTAAAAGTGAAAATATCAACTAAAATCTCATTTCCACAGCTTCAACTAAAATCTTATTTACTCTTCTATAAATATTTTTGCAAGTTATTAATATTCCAAAGTTTTAAAAAATTAACTCAAAAAATAATTTAGTATTAAACTTTATAGCCCTCAAAATTTATAAAAACAAAGAAAATACTTTCTGTCTTCCATCTAACTTTTCTCCCTCTTTCACAAACAACTCATCACTCTCATTTGAGTCAAACAAGTTTTTTCGTGTCTCCATGACAACTGAACCCCTCTTACTATCTTTCTCCGTTCTCTTATTAAACTACATCCCCTGAGGAAAAAATTAACCAGAGTTGTTTTCCGGGTGGGGGCGTTTCAGCAGGCTGCATTTTCCCCATTGCACTTAAAGGGGAGGAGTCAGAGTTGATGCCGAAGTCGTTTCAAAAGAGGAAGTGCAGACAGAAATAAACAATTTCTCGTTCCACCCGCAAGTACACGTACAAGGCTCTATATTCATTGTGAACTTGTCAATCGTAATGTTGTATTAATATACTATGAAGTATTTCACTGTTCGAATTTTATTTTTCTTTGGGCACTTTTAAACTGTTACCTAATACAAGGCTCGAGAACCACTCATGGTGGAATTACATTTGAAATGATAACTGAAATAAATGGTAGAAGGTGGATATATATAAGGATAAGTAGGATATTGGACTTGAAGAGGTGAGGACTAAAGTATATCGAGAAGTACCCACGTGGGAGTCGGTTCCACAATATGGCAGTTCTTGGGAAAAAATCTGTCAGAATAAATTTGATACGAGGATGATTCAGACTTCATCTGTCAGAAAACATTTGATATAAGGATTATTCGACTTCATAGAAGTTGTGTCCAAGCAGTAGTTGAACTAAAATATGAGGCTCGTCTGAGGGACAGGCTTGCAATGTTGTATCTCTAAGAGGTTGTAGAGTGGAAATGTCTTTCTTCGCAAGACCGCATAATCAAAGGTTTCCGGCTTTCTCTTTTCCAATCTTCTCACTTTGATTTTTTTTTTTTTCAATTGGAGTAGATAGATCTATCGCCCGGTTCACACTCCACCCACGTCTATTGAACAGGTTAAGAGGCTCATCCATTGTTCCCTGTTTAGGATGTGGTTTCCGGCTTTCTCTTTTTCAATCTTTTCACTATTACATAGCCCCCTGCACATCAGTGGCGTTACCGCCTTGCTCGGGGTGATACGATTCAAAAAAAAATTGAACACTATCGAGGCTCGCAATCCATGATTGAGTAGTTCCAGCCCAAATATGTGGCCTCTTATTTGAATATTAGGAAATTAATTTTCTCTAGATTTTGGCAAATACATGCACCATACATTGGGAAAGTGAATTTTCTTGATAATTTGAATTTTCTTTGTTCAAATTTTTGTTTTATTCAAAAGCATCTGATTAAGATGGGAAAGAATCTTTTTTGCTAAAGAGCAAGAAAGCTAATTATAGACTCCAACAGCTTCACAAACTGGTTGACAGTCATCGCGATGAAAAGTAAAAAAAAAAAACTGTGTCGTTTAACACTTTTTCACCAGTAATTGACTCTGTCCATTTAAGCGTATGAAATTAGCATCTTCATACTTTAAGTATGTCTGCCAGGTGTTCACAATGTATAGTGCAATCGGCATGGAAAAACTAGAAAGCTGGAATCACAATTCATGTGCAATTGATCCCGTATTTTCTTTATCACTACATATTCTTTCTGTTGCAACAATGAGTATATTCGATGTAAACTTAGCATTAGTTCTGTCAAGTGCTTTTTTAATGTTAAGAGTAAGAGTTGTTTTATTTAATGATACCCTATCCAATATATCTTTTACATTTACATCAGCAGAAGAAACAAAGAAAAAATGTCAGTTGTATGTGTATTACATGTATGTTTGTCAAAATCTATTAAATTCGGTTTGCATTTTTCCTGTAACTTGATTTAGAGACACATCTCTCACTAACGTGAAACTGATACTTATTACAAGTTTTAGGCTATTTTTTTCCAACACAAAAGGCTTTCGGTAGCTATATTCTTAACATATTCCCCATCAGAGTCCGACGAGGCTCGTGCTGTTGCTCTGGACATCTTCAAGGCTGTTGACAGGGTTTGGCACGCTGGCCTTCACGGAGTTACGGTATTACCGGACGCTTGCTTGATCTGATCCAATCTTTTCTAAATAACCGCATAATGAAGGTCGTCTTGAATGGGCATGCCTCCACAACCTACTGTACAAACGCTGGTGTTCCTCAGGGCTCTATCTTAGGTCCGACGCTCTTCCTTATTTTCATAAATGATCTCCCAGATGAGATCAAGTGCCAAGTAGGCACTAACGCAAATGACACCACAATTTACTCCCGCATCAGTAAGAAATCCAGCGTGGCGGACAAACATAATCTCGCTGCTGATCTTGAGAGGGACCTACATTCTGTGGTAAATTGGGGTAAGAAGTGGCTTATAAATTTAAATGCGTCTAAGACCAAGCTGCTGTCTGTCAATCAACCCAGGCAACCTCTCCTGCCTCCCATAAGCATGGACCAAGCGAGTCTCCCTGAGAGCATTACACTACGCTCCTCGGCCTTACCCTCTCTTCCGATCTCAAGTGGAACCACTACATTGAGTCAATAGCTAAATCCATTGCTAGGAAGGTTGGGTCACTGTGTCGGGCCAGGATGTTTTTCCTGCCTGAATCCATCCTGCATATATACAAATCAACCATTCGTTCGTGCATGGAATACTGCTGCCATATATGGTCAGGTGCCCTGCTGTTCATCTCAGTGTTCTTGACAGGCTCCAAAGGAGAATCAGTAATATGATAGGTACCGACTTGGCGGCTCGACTCCAGCCACTTCCCACCGACGGGATGTGGCTTCCCTTTGTCTGTTCTATAAATACTTTCATGGCTTCTGCTCCAATGAACTTAAGTCACTGGTGCCTCTGCAACAGATGTTTACTCATGCAACTAGACTGGTAACTGGGTCTCACCCATTCACAGTTAGATCAACCAAATGCAGACGACAATTCTACTCCTACAGCTTCATTTCTCGCACTTCCCGCCTGTGGAACTTGCTTCCGTGTTCTTGCTTTTCTGACGGCTACAACCTCCAGGAATTTAAATGCAATGTCAATACTCATCTCTTAACCACTTGACTCTAGTTCTTTCTTCACCACCGTGTATATCCTTTCCTTTCTCTCCACCTTTGCAACTGTCATCACATCTGTATTCCCATCCTTCTCTTGCTCCTTTCTAACTGGTTCGTCTTTCTCTTCACTCTCTTCACTCTCTCCTATCTAATCCTTTTACTCTTATGTAGCCCCCTGCACATCAGTGGCGTTACCGCCTTGCTCGGGGTGATACGATATATATATATATATGTTTTTCCCGCCTGAATCCATCCTGCATATATACAAATCAACCATTCGTTCGTGCATGGAGTACTGCTGCCATATATATATATATATATATATATATATATATATATATATAAGCATCGCCCGACTTATGGATACAAGACGAAATGACAGTAACTGTATGCAAAAATCGCCATAACGAAAAAAATAAGTAACCACGTTAAAAGAAAAAATACTGGAAAAGCTTACTGAAAGAAATGTTCAGATTTTCTAAAATGATTTCTTTCTTCTCTATATTTTTATACTACTGTTTTATTTTATTAGCATCAAGAATTGCATTAGGAGATATAAGAAATAAAGACAAGATAATAAAATATAGCTGCTAACTTGAATAACCAAGACTCTTGATCGTCAATAAAAAGATGAAAAACGATACTGTCTCTAATCAAATGGGCCAAAAGTAGTTTGCCAGGGTTCATGCTAGTAAATTCTCGCTAAAGTATTCTTCACGGTTTGGTAGAAATTATAGTCATCAAAAGAAGACATTATTCGAGAATAATCAATGTTATACGACACAGGAGGAAAGAAATGTTAAAAATTCAGCTCTTACTTGATTGTTAGTCTCTATGATTATACAAGTTAAAAGAAAAAAAAATCCTATCCTACTGACACCTCACTTCATATACAGAGACTCTAAAATATGTACTTTCAAGCAGTTGCCGAAAAAACATCATAGCATGATGCTAAAAGGGTTCAAACTTAATAAAAACAAAGTTTTACCATCAAAATGTTTATGTTGTTATTAAGAGGAAAGATCAAATTTTGTTGTCATTATTTAAAAAAAAAAGAAAAACTTTAATCCTTTCTAACACGTTCGAAATTTCTGTTAATTTTTTTTTCTGTCAACGATTCACCCGAGCTTTATGAGTAGAAAGAAACTCATGGAGAGCGTGGCAGCAGAGAGTCCTCAGAAGAGAAGCCCCCGTCAAGCAAGTGTTTCGGCCCTTATCTCCTGACACTCTAGTGGGGTTGGGCCACACCCGGTTCATGACTCCGGATGTCCCTCTGCTGCCTTTTTTTTTGGGGGGGGGGGGGGGACGAGCCACGGATGGGATCCGTGACCTTCTGGATATGCTCATTTTCACTCAAAGACTCCCGCACTAACCACTTAGCCAAAGGTACACCTGATATTTGTAGGAAAGTTAAGCCTTATGGAGTTCACTTTTATTCCTCCTTGACCAGATCCAGCTTGAACATCTCTCTGCCGCTTCTGCCATTGCTTTCAGAGCTCTGGTTTTTTCCCTCCCTGCAACTGAGAGCTGTTTCATGAGGCTGTATGCAGACGCTCCTACAAACCCCCTAGCTCCAATTTCTGCAGTGAGGACTTTGACCTGGTAGTCTTCTCTCCTCAGGCTGTTTGCCAGATCAGCATACTTTCCAGTCTTGTAGATTTGAGCTGCCTCCATTCTGTTCTCATATGGCACTGTGAGTTCTATCATAATCAGCTGCTTGGTTGACTGAGAGTGGACTACTATGTCTGGTCTCATGCCACTATTGCTGATGATCTCTGGGTGACTCTTCCATTCTAGGAGGTCTGCAGTGCACTCCCAGTCATCTGCCCCGTCCAGCATACTCTGCCTGCATGTTCCAAGTGGTACTGTTGTTCTTGGCCATGATTTGCTGCCTCCTGCCGTGAAGAATGTTGCGGATGCTTTTGGAATCCTGATTTTCCCTTTTGTGGTGTTGGTACTAGCCCAGACTACTTGTACAATCTCTTTGAGCACTTGATTGTGCCTCCATGTGTACCTTCCTTGAGCCAGGGCTACTTTACATGAGCTTAGGACATGCTCTACTGTTTGTTTCTCATGGCAGAGGGGGCATGAAGGATCGTCTGTTTTTCCCCACTTCACCAGGTTTGCATATGAGGGCAGAAGGTCATATGCAGCTCTGAGAATGAAGCTGATCCTGAGAGGGGCCATGTGCCAAATGTCATTCCAAGTGAGACTTCTTTGGAGTGCATTCTCCCACGTTGTCCATTGCCCTTGCTGGCTCTGCTGGACTGCTTTTTGGAGTCTTTTTTGGTCTTCTTCTTTTCTCATCTCCTGAATCATCATGTCTCTTTTGGCTTTTCCTTTGGCCTTTGACCACCACTCAGTTTTGGTCATCCCCAGTCCTTGTCTGTTGGTCTGCATGTGACCTGTTATTTCTCTGATCTTGAGACTTTCTCTAGCAGAATCCATTGCCTCTTGAACTTTCCATTTTCTGCCTGTCTTCAGTTGGGGCTTGATTGCTTCTACCACCCTGTCTCCTGAGTCCTCCAGCATGCTTTGAAGTCTGATCTTCCCTGCTTTATATTCCTCCAGGATGGATTTCAGTGGTAGTTTCAGCTTTGCTTGGTAACAGTACAGCGCTATGTCAGTCAGACAGGGTGGGACACCAAGCCATTTCCTTGTGAACTTGCTGATTTTGGCTTCCATTGCCTCCACTATGCTGGTGCAGATGTCGTATATCATCAGGGGCCATAGGAGCTTTGGTATCAGCATGAACTGCAAACACCAGACCTTGTATTTGCCAGGGAGCCCACATTGGTCAATGGTCTCCAAACCTTCTTCCAACATCTGCTTGGTTTCTTTTGCTCTTTGTGTGTCTTTCAGCGTATCATCATACCACCTTCCAAGGCTCTTGACTGGCTCTTCTGTGACTGCCGGAATGGCCTGGTTGGCAACACTGAAGACCACAACTTCGGCCACTTTTCCTTTTCTCAGCGAGAGACTCCGTGATTTCTTTGGCTTAAACTTCATTCTAAATGAGGCAACTATGTTGTCCAGCCTCTCCAGCACATGGCGTGTCTCCTCTTCTCTGGATGAAATCACCGTAGTGTCATCCATGAAGGCCTTGAGAGGGGGCATCTTGTATCCATCTCCAAGGTCTGTTTCTCTTACGTTGCTAGTTGCTGCTTTCAAGATGACTTCCATTGCCAACACGAACAGTATTGGGGAAATTGCACAGCCCATTGCAATGCCCACCTCCAAGTTGATCCAATCTGTTGTATACTCCTTGGTAGAGAACCGCATTGAGAAGCCATTGAAGTACTTCTTAAGCATGTCGCGAATGCTCTCTGGCACATGGTACATCTCCAGAGCCAACTGTATCATCTGATGGGGTACAGATCCATATGCGTTTGCCAGATCAAGCCACACCACGTCCAGGTTTCTCTTCTCTGTTTTTGCTCTTTGGATTGCGTCCCAGATCATCGCTGCGTGTTCTACACAGCCAGCCACTCCCGGGATACCACCCTTCTGGACTGACACATCCAAGTACTTGTTTTCTATGAGGTAATTGGTCAGCCTTGCTGCCATGACAGAAAAGAAGATTTTCCCTTCGACGTTCAGTAGTGATATTGGCCTGAACTGGCTGATGTCACTTGAATTTTGCTCCTTGATTCACCCGATTCAACGATTCACCCGAGCTTTATGAAATGTTACTACTACGTAAAACGTAATATTGTGCAACTCGTTTTTTGGCGTTGAAAGCCACATTAATTTAAAAATTCTTGCAAAAATCAACTAATTATCTGATTTTAATGAAACTTTCAAAACTTATTCACAAATGAAAGAAATTATTTATGAAATTATTATTTTTAAAAAATCTTGGTAAAAATATATTTTTTATATTTGTTACTCCTTCCAAATTAATTGCATGAAACTTCTAGAAATACATTATCTATACCATTTTTTTTCATTAGTTATTTTTTTTTAATTAGTTATTTTTTTCATTAGTTTTTCATTAGCAAGACTCATTGGGGAGTGTAAATCATGTAATTTCTTTTTATTTACGAGGCCATTTTTTCGAAAATCTGCTCCGAATAGTAAAATAAGAAATGCATTTTAATTTGGATAAAATTAATTTTATAAATAATATAATTTAAGATATCATATTCTGAAGAAAAAACATTTCGATGAATAATGAAGTTTTATAAGAATTGTTTTCATTTTTCTTTGCTAATTAAAATTTTAAACAACTTTTAAATTTCTCCTTCAGTGTCTTCGGTTCTTTGTTTATTATTTCATTAAATAAAGACTATATTTACAAATCGAAAATTGAAAATCTTAGTACAAATCATTTAGAATTAAAATTTTTAAAATAATTTTTTTTTTATTTATGTTGAACTGTACATTTCCTTTTACAATAGAAATTTATAAGAGACTTGTCATTAAAAGGTCACATGTTTCAAGGTTATGTCATCTCTCGGTCACCATACTTCCAGATGTGTGAACTGATTTATGACAGGAGGTTATCATCACTTACTTGAACGGTCAACCAGTCAGACCGTTCTGATTAAGAAATACTTTTATTCTAAATTTAATTCCATAAACAAGTAATAATTGTTTCAAATCAGATTAATTTAACTTTAAATTTGCAAATTTTCAAAAAAATAACGTGTGAGAGATATATGTTTCATTTTTGGAAGGTTTTTTAAACCGCGAATTAACTTTTGTTTACAAATGTGTCGATCGCTCAAAAATGACCGGAAATTTTTTTTTTTTAATCTCAAAAAATTTAAATTCCAATCAATATAAGTTCTGTTTTGCTTACTTATTTAATCATTTAGTTTTCAGTTAAGCTAAAATTAAAGTTTTAAGAAAACGCTTTTTATTATTAAAAATTAAATTTAAAATTTGAGTATCTAAAACGCACAAGTTTTTTATTCAGAATATTTTGGCGTTATGTATGTAAAGGTATATATGGTCTACACTCTGCTCACGATGTCAAAACGCTCTAGCCAATAACGCACAAATCCCCTTATCTTACTGATGACAACTAAGTGACAGCCTGGCAAGTCAGCATCTGATATATCAGTGGTATTTTTTTTTTTTAATCATTTCACCCCGAGCAAGGCAGAAAAGCCACTGATGTGCAGGGGGTTACATAAATGTAGAAAGATTGATTAGAAAAGAGTGAGGAGTACAAGCTAGTTAGAAAGGAACAATAGAAAGCTGAGAATGCAGGTGCAATGACAGATACATGGGCAGAGAGAAAGTGAAGATTATACAGGGGAGGGGAGAGAGCTAGAGTTCAGTGGTTAGTAGGTGAGTATTAACTTTGCTTTTAAATTTCTGGAGGTCGTAGCCGTCAGGAAAGCAAGAATACGGGAGTGAGTTCCACAGGCAGGAAGTGCGAGAGAGGAAGCTGCAAGAGTAGAATTGTCGTCTGCATTTGGCTAACCTGACTGTGAATGGGTGGTACCCAGTTGCCAGTCTGGTTGCACGGATAAACACCTGTTGAGGAGGCATCAGTGACTTAAGCTCATCCGAGCAGAAGCCATGAAAGTATTTATAGAAGAGACAAAGGGAGGCCACATTTCGACGATGGGAAAGTGGCTGCAGTCGAGTCGCCAGATCAGTACCTATCACATTACAGACTCTCCTTTGGAGCTTGTCAAGAACACTGAGGAGAACGGCAGGGGCACCTGACCATAAATGGCAGCAGTACTCCATGCACGGGCGGATGGTTGACTTGTATATATGCAGGATGGATTCAGGTGGAAAAAACATCCTGGATCGACATAGTGACCCAATCTTCTTAGCAGTAGATTTTGCTATGGATTCAATATAGTGCTTCCATTTGAGGTCTGAGGACAGGGTAAGTCCGAGGAGGCGTAGTGTATTACTCTCCGGGAGAATCATCTGGTCCATGCTTATGGGAGGCAGAAGAGGTTGCCTGTAATGGTTGACAGACAACAGCTTGGTCTTAGAGGAATTGAAGTTGACAAGCCACTTCTTGCCCCAGTTCACCACAGTGTGTAGATGCCGCTCAAGGTCAGCAGCGAGATTATGTCTGTCCGCCATGACAGGTTTCTTACTGGAGCGGGAGTATATTGTAGTGTCATCTGCGTAGATGCCTACTTGGGACTTGATCTCATCTGGGAGGTCGTTGATGAAAATAAGGAAGAGCGTCGGGCCCAGGATAGAGCCTTGTGGGACACCAGCATTCGTGCTGTAGGACGAAGAGGCATGCCCATTCAGAACGACCTTCATTTTGCGGTTATTTAAGAAAGATTGGATTAGGTCAAGCAGGCGACCGGTAATACCATAACCGCGTAGTTTGCATAGGAGGCCAGGGTGCCAAACCCTGTCGAAAGCCTTGGAGATGTCCAGAGCAACCGCGCGAGCCTCGTCAGACTCATCAAGGGCCTGTAGCATGTACCCCGTTACAGTTGTTAGCAGGTCGGCTGTGGACCTGTCAAATCGGAATCCATATTGCCTGTCGGAGAACAGTTTGTGGGCGGTGAGATGATGAACTATTTCAGCATTGATTATAGCCTCGAATACTTTCCCGAATATCGGTAGAAGACTGATAGGGCGATAGTTGGATGGGTCCGAGGGTTCACCACAGTTCTTAAAGACAGGAACGACTGAGGAGAATTTCCAGCATGCAGGAAAGCAGGAAGCAGAAAGGCAGTAGTTAAACAGTTTAGAGAGGACAGGGGAAAGTTCAGGGGCACATCTCTTAAGGACTATCACCGGGATTCCATCGTCTCCACACGCCTTATGGGGGTCGAGTTTTGAAATTACTCTGGATACTACTGTCGGGGTAATATATACGTCGTGCAGTTTGGCCTCAGTTCTAATAGGGAAGTCGGGTGGGTGCACTCCGGACGAGTCGAATGTGGAGTTGGATGAGAATCTGCGGGCAAAGCACTCAGCTTTGTCCGCAGATGACGTGAGAACATCAAATCCATGGATTAAAGGAGGTGTTGAGGATTTCCTATTGTTGAGCACTCGTTTACAAATCCTCCAATAGTCCTTGGAGCCGAACTTGCGGTCAGCTATGTGCTGTCGCATTCTCTCAGCAAACAACTGTTTGGCGTCATTTAGGGTTCTCTTGCACTCACTGTGAGCAGATGTGAACAGGCGCCTATTGTGATCAGTTGGCTGTCTCCGGAATAGACGGAAGTAATGGTTCCTGTGGGCAATGGCGGCTGAGCAGGCCGGAGAGAACCACGGAGAGGAATGAGGTTTTAAGCAATACTTTCTGGTGGGTATGAAGGCATCAATGCCAGCTTTCACCCATGACGAGACCTCAGTGGCACAGTCATCAACTGATAGGTCAAACACTTTTCCCCAAGGGACGTCGCAGAGGAAATCGCGAAAGGCATCCCAGTCAGCTTTTTGGTAGAGGTAGGAGGTTCTATAAGTAGGGGGCTCCTGGGGGAAGTGAGATTGGAAAGAAATACTGAGGGAGACTACAGCGTGGTCGGAGTTGCCGAGAGGGCAAAGCTGCGAGACTTGACAGGCGTCGGGCGCAGAGGTGAAACATATATCTAGCAGTGAGGAATGACCCGAGGGTGTGCTTGGGAAGCGAGTGGGGAAGTCCACCACTTGCGTAAGGGATTGGGAAATAGCAAAGTTCATGGCGTGAATGCCCGCCGAATCAGTAACGGCGTTTTCAAGCCACTCAGAGTGATGGGCATTGAGGTCTCCAAATACAAATATGTGGGCAAATGGGTGATAGGAAATAGCCTTATCTATGTCGTCGGCAATGTTATCTAGTAGGGAGCAGTCAGGAGAGGAGGGAGAACGGTAAAGGAAGAATAGGTAGCTAACCGAACTGAGGAGAGACAAGCGGAGACATATGTATTGGTGGTCAGTAGATTCGAGTGAAGTCACCCTAGTTATGGGGAGGTGTTCGCTGACATAAACACCCAGCCCATGCATGTGGACAGTGGAATCCTTCCTTAAAAGGGGAAGATAACCATGGATGAAGAGGTCAGAGGAGGGCTGAGTTGAGGTTAGTTTCGCAGAGCGCGAGGATGTCAGGGGACTTTTCATGCAGGAACGCTTCTACACTAGGAAAGTTAGTACGAATGCCTCGGATATTGGATTCCTACATGCAAAATAAATTGCATCGACTGAACGTTTATGGATATTAAAGTGTAATCGGTGATGTATTTCAAGGAAACATGGGTCATCTGCTGATTTTTACGAACGCGGTCAAAAGGCATAGCCAGTGATAGCGACTATGTAGTGAAGTACTGTTTTGTCACAAAAAACTTTCTATGTATAATGGTATTGTTGTGCTCCTTCTCTGTTTTAATTCCTGTGGAAATAAGTGATGCTGCCATACACACTTCATGATGAGGTAAGCTATTATTGACATAATTGCTAAAACTGTTAAACTGCAGATTTATTTGTGTGGCACTTAACCTTGTCTTACAAATAACTTCTAAATTGTGTAGACCAAGTTATGTCACAGGTGCATTTATCCTTCTCTCACTTTGGCACATCGTATTTTTCGTTAGGATCAGTCCAAGTATCATAGATAATTTACGATTTGTGTCTAAGCATGTTTGCCTCGAAGATACTCATTTGCTGAAAGAAAATGTGAGACGCGGTTCATATCTTTCCCAATAATTTTATTTACGAATATTTCATACTTTAGTGTAAATATTTTCTTTGTCACAGAAAGTAGAATCTTCTTTCGGCGATTCGATTTAAATTGGAATACAAAAAACGCTACTTTGAAATATTTCAATAATTTCGAACGGGATTTAAAGTCTTATTTTTCATTCTAATTTGCATTCTT
This sequence comes from Ascarosepion bandense, assembly GCA_037127315.1. NCBI lineage: Eukaryota > Metazoa > Mollusca > Cephalopoda > Sepiida > Sepiidae > Ascarosepion > Ascarosepion bandense. Next base: position 1,269,636 of record JBBBDQ010001829.1, read on the forward strand.
GTTTATTGTTAATTCAAGCAAAAATAACTTTGAAATTCCACTCAAATTTATTGACCATACAGTACACATTTCATCAATTTTGTGCTTGATGCCATTAAAATAAAAGTCAACTCTGGATATTACTTTCTACTAAGTCTGAAAATGCGGCATTTTATGATCGAATCTGTAATCATGCCTGTTAGTTTAATGGTGAACTATTCAATTTCCTCCTACCTAATTGTTTCTTTCGTTATTACAGTATTGACGATTTAAAATGGCGCAAAAGCCAAACTTAGAGGCCAATTGACGGCAAATAAACTTTTTATGTACTTAACGCCTCTAACAAAATACAAGCAAGCTATGAATCATAAGTAGCAATTTCACTCTCCACCTTTCAAATAACAACTTATTACTACTTCTATCGCTGATCGACACAAATCTACTCAGATCAGAACCTGTTGCAATGCTACTTAACTCTATAACACAGCTTAGTAAGAAAAGAACTTCTCAAACATCTACTTATTTCGCCAGTTGGTTACTTGCCATCTAGGCAACATGTCGAAGTATCCTTGACTCGGATTTCTTTAACTGATCTTCCCCTATCAAAATCACATGTGCTCAGAGACCAAAGGTTTTGTCGTTAATTACATCACCTTAATTACTTTTAGTTGGACAAGTGGTAATCTTTTGATAGTTAATAGGTATTTTAAAAAAACTATCAAAACAAAAAATGCTTGGAAAATGTTTCAAATTTATCGAAATCATTGTCGAACAAGACTGTAATAGAATAAAAGTTTAGTTTTATGATATAAACAACGCTAATTTATATTACTTCTCTTTTCAGTTTTTTAGTGTTCGAATTTCACTAACGCATTTTTTTAGTTTTCTAACTTCCATTCATAAAGTTTCTGTTAAAAAAAATTATATGCAGCTTTGTGCCGACATTTTTATCAAAAATGTAATTTAAAATGAATTTAAAAATGCATATTTGCACTGCGTTTCGTGTTTTCCATCGATTACCATCAAATTCAGCAACACGCTGTCTGCTGCAGTTTTGCTGTGTTTTCATAATCTATAATATTTTATAGTGTTGGTTAAAATCAGTTCTCTCCATATATGTTGTGTGCGAATGTATATGTAATGTAATTCTTTTATGGCAATTCAGGAGAATGATTTCTGGATTATCATGTTTTCTGCAGCGAAACAAAAATTACAAAAAACACATTGTAAAATCTAAGAAAATCAATTTTTCATTCATTTGGGACTTATTTTTTATTAGAAGTGAAAAAAAAAACTAAATGGGAGATTTATTAGCTTCCATTTAGGTACCTCCACGCAATTGCCGAAAAAACAGCATATGCCATAAAAGGTTCAAACTTATAAAAACAATGTTTTATCATCAAAATGTTTATGTCAAGAGGAAAGATCAAATTTTGTTGTTATTATTATTATTATTATTATTATTATTATTATTATTATTATTATTTAATCCTTTCTAACACGTTCTAAATTTCAATTAAAATTTCTTTTTCCGTTTTCCGTCGGTGATTCACGCCATGTTTACTTAGGGAAACGTAATATTACACGAGTCGTTTTTTTTTTTTTTGACGTTGAAAGACAGATTAATTTGAAAATTCTTGCAAAAATCGTCTGATGTAAATGAAACTTTCAGGATTTATTTACAAATGAATGAAATTATTTGTGGAATTATCATTTTTAAAAAATCTTGGTAAAAACATTTTTTTTACATCTGTTACTCAACAGCTTCGGTGTTTCAATCCCAGAAAATAAGTACAAGAGAAAATTAAAAAATACATATTTAAAATCAAAGCAAAATCCTTTTATAATAAATCTAAAAGTGTCAATATACAAAATTTATCTAAAAATTAATTAGCACTCAGGTCATGCTTATTACTTATTGCTGGTACCAGAGCCTCTAAGTCATACATTATGAATAAACTTGTGTAGTTAATTTAAACTTTGGTTGTTTACGGTTGTTGGGAGCCTAGATTCTAAATTATGCGTAGAAATGTTGTTTGTTTGTTTTTTGTTTTTAAATGCCACATATTTGTTTTATTTTCCGAGAAACTGAACTAATCTTTATTCTATCTTTTATAACAGGAAGAATAGAGATGAGTACATTTTTACAGCTGGAAATACAAACAATAAATGAACCAAAGATGAATTCAACTAACTGAATGCAGAGTTGCAGACTGGTTTCTCAAACTTTCTCAGTCTCTTTTAAAGAAAATGTTGTTTTTCTAATGTTTCTGAATGTGCAAGAGAGTTGATTTTCTAAACGCCACTTAGATGTGGCACAAGGTCAAAAGTATTGGGCAAACTCACTACTCAATTTTAATAGTGAAACAAACTTATTCAATATTATACTATGTCGAAGTGCCCTGAATGTGTAAAAAAGCATCGTCAATCAAACTGTAAACACATTATTTATTTAAATAGCTAAAAAATATACTAAACATAAACTACAAGAAAACTGAATGCATGCTCATCAGTAAAAAGAGGAACTTAAAATGATAACTACAAGTCGGGGATACTAAAATCAACCAGGTACAGAAATTTAAATACCTTAGACGGAAAATACAACACTGAGATCCGAAGGCGTATTGGTATTGTCACGGATGCAATCCAAAAGCTGAGTAGAGTATTGAGAGACAGGAAAATTTCATTGGAAATAAAGAAGAGAGTATGGGATTGTTATATGTTGTCTGTCCTTCAATATGATAGCAAATGCTGGACAATTTCATCAAAGATGAACCGACATGTAGTTCTACTGACGGATGCTGGGGATACAATAGACGGAATGTGTTAGCAAAGAATATGTTTTAGAGAGGAAGAAAACGAAAAGGAAACTTATACTTAACATCAGGAAAAAAACAGCTAAAGTTTCTGAGTAGGGAGGGCTTGGAGAATCTGATACTTACAGTATAAATAGAGGGAAAGAGAGAAAGGGGAAGGTACCGCGTGATATACATATATGGATGACAAAACAGGGTTTGTGAGGAGTAACAAAAGAAAAGGTGCTAAGAGATAGCGAGATGCGGAAGGCCATGATCGCCTACGTTCTGAAATTACACGCGAAGATTTTACGACATAAAAGATCTATATGACTAAATAACGAATTGAACACATAAAAATACGTTGGTTTAAAGAAAACCTTTTAATCTGTATTTGTCGTTTGAACTTTTTTGCTTCAATAAAATTAAATTTGTGTATTTCAGTTTAATTACCGTAATTTATGGATATCATATCCTGAGATTGAATAAGTAATGCTTAAATTTGAAAATAGTAAAATTGAATCCAATATTTTAGGTTAACAATTTTTTAAGATCAAAAGGATAAAACTGTCAGTCGTCAAAAAACTATTTATATTTTTTTCCAAATTTTCTCATACTTGAAAAAAAATTCTTCCAACGATTTGTTAATTTTGTATTATTTGGAAAAACAAAACTCTAAAATTTATTTTACAAAACCAAGATAACTTTTGTGATTATAAATTGTTGAAAAACTCAACTTTCAAATTTTTGTTGAAAATTTCATCATTAAAATTCTCAAATCATGTGCTCTTAAAAAACTTTAGATAAAGTAGCTATCATACAAATATGATTCAATTTTAGTTAATATTAGGATAGCTCAATTGTGAAAAATATCATAAAAACTTAAAATATCACAAAAATTAAATTTTAGGGAAATAGATTTTCTATAAGTAACAGATTAAAGAGGATAGAAAGCGTTATCATTAAACGAGAGTAGTACAGATAAATATTTATTTACACATGTTGATAACGTTCTCCTATTCTATAGTATGAATTTCAAAGTGAACAGTTTTTATCTGTTTACTTGGCCACTCAAGTAATTTGTGTTAAAGTTTTACAGAATAAAAAGCATTACCAGTTAATGTGTTTAATCCAGAAAATGGAACTGTTATTAATTCTTTGTATGACGAAAAGAAGAGGACCTAAAAATAAATCATTAATTATTATTTTAATGATAAAACGCTATTCCATTTGATGTGCGTTATGTATGAAGAGAAATATAAATATTATATATGTTACATTATATATTACAAAATATAACTTATTGGTCAGGTTGGGAAGCATAAATGTGTTAGGAAATTTCATATCTGTTAAATTTACACAATTCCGTGAAAACTAGTTAGGGGAACTTTTTTCAATTTTTAAAAAATCTTTAATTTATCAACATTGTTACAGTTTAGAGGGATAATCACTAAAAACAGACAAGTGTTTTTTAAATTTTGTATAATTATTCTACGAATTATTCTAACTAATATTCACTGTTTCTTCGGGTGAACTTGGCATATTCAATGGAAACTACGACTTCATAGATTCTAGTGAGAGAATGTGAACATTCTTGTTGAAGAGCTACATGAAAGTGGATTGCTTATATTAATTAACTAATAATTAACTGATTGCTTATATTAATTAACTACCTGTAAATGACGTCCTAAAAGTTAACTGATGTAACATAGACTAACTTTTTACGATTCTTCAGAAGACTGTAAATATTTGCTAACTTGTTATTAGATAATGGAGAAGTTATTTTATTCAAGGTCTGCATGAGTTTCTTTTCTCCTGCTGAAAAAAGATCCTCTTCTGTTTACAACAACTGCCATTATAACAGTGTGTGTGTGTGTGTGTGTGTGTGTGTGTGTGTGTGTGTGTGTTTATATATAAATAGAATATAACCTTCAGACATATGTTACACCATGGAGTTCTTTACTTAAGGTCAAGTCATGGTGGACCTCAAACCAAGAACTGGAGGCCTATCTCCAATCTTGTCGTTCCACTGGGAGCAAAAATTTTTAGTTTATGTTTGTTAGCAGGAATGTGTGGATTCCGGACAGCACCAACAGCACGCGAAAACACCAAGAGATTATGTAATGAACGAGAGGGCCGACGATTTTCACAAAGTAATATATCAAATTCTATATATCGCATAAAAAAATTTGATATTAGTAATTTCTTTGGTTCTAAAGGCTGATGACTTTAACTTTATAATGCTGATATTTTCTTGTCGGTGTCATCGCTCATCAATCTTCATTATCGCTTGTGGTACTTCAAAAAATGTAAAATATTGATTTATAGTATTTACAAGTGACGCTAATAATGTTATGTATCGAAACGTTTAAAATACTTTTTCAGACTTTAAAAAATCCGATTTAACTCTTATCAAACGCTCGTTTTACAAATGTTACCAAGTCTTATTTTATTGTTTTTTCCTCTTCCTCCATATTTTATCGTTCCTCACAGCCATTGCTAACAATATAATAATAGAATAACACTATAACGTGATTATTTTTATTTAAAAAACATTCGTTTATTATATATATACAGATGTGAAGTCACAAAACATGGTATTATCCACGTATTTTATCCTATAGTTCACCCAATAGAAGGCTCGCGATACAATTCGATCAAGACTAAGCCTTGACTTGAAGAGTAGTAGTGTTCCGGTAGTATTCAGGCGAGTCTCTGTTCCACAAAGTAGCAACTCTTGAGGAAAAGATATCTGCGTGGAACTTTTTCCTTACATTTGGAATACAGGATAAATGAGAATGATTCGACTCCTACAAATATCCTCGTTGTAAATGTTTAAACTAATGAAGCTAAAGAATGAAGCTCATCCAAACATTTGCTACGGAAATAAAGTAGCAATAGGCTTGCGACGTTACGTTTGTGATAAAAATGTTGCATAGCAGAAAATAAGTTTTTCTCCACAAGAAGCTCGCGGCCATAGCACTTTAAAACACCGGTTCCCGTACGATCACCAAAGTTAAGCAACGACAAATACTTTGATGGGTAACCGCTGGAGAATAACAAAAAGCTTGAATGTACAGGTGGTGTAATGAATAACGGTTCAGAATCGGAATCGAAAAGCCGAGTTCCATTTCTACTCAGGTTCGTTACTTATGAGCAAATATTCTTCGGAAAGGTGTGAATCCATCTCTTCTCCATCCAGCTATGGGTTAATTAGTAGAACTTGTATCACTAACTCATTATTATCTCAAAATAGAATTCTTAAAATCAAAAATGCTCCCTGGTTTTAAAAAAAAGCTTCAGAAAGTTGATAAGCCGTAAGAAAATAATCAATTTCTTTACAAGACCGCATAAACAATTTTGAACTCTCTCAAAGCTAGAAAAAGAATTACTAACACAAAGAACCAGAAACATAATGAAGTTAAATGCAAATAAATGCATATGGTTGAAGACGCCATAAACTGACATAGAAGAATAGTTTACGAGTTAACAGCTTTCGGCGTGAACTTATGATTAATGAGCTAATCTGATTACTGGTTTACGATTATTACCGAGTTCGATTACTTATTCAATTCTGACTAAATGCCCGATTCCTGATGGTTGACTTCTGCTAAAATTAATTTAAACAAATTAATTTAATTGACAACCTAACTTTCACACGACTGCCGATATTTTTTATTAATCATTTAATCATGAATATGGTATGTACAATTTCTTTCTATATATTCATGCATTTCTGCATGGTTTCTTGCCTGCAATAGTAGCTACGTTTTAACATAATATTTCTCAATAAATGTATTAAATATTTTCCCTCAAATTTAATTCACGAAGCAGTTTTTATAGTTTCCTCCATATTGCTTGATGAAGATTCTGTAAAGCATCATGCTGAAAACTGAAGCACTTCAACTAACAAAGCTCATTTTCAGAAAATTAAACACAGTGAAATAGTATATTTTTTTAAATGAAAACAATAATATTAAATTTGTATGAAAAAAAAATAAAAATAATAATCAAAAATGTCAAAATTAAAATAGAAATTATTTTAATAAAACAAAAGCCATGACCTGGGTTAATAAAAATCTGCTGCTGCTGCGATTCGACCTTCAAGATGACAAAAGACTGATACAATAACTACTACTACTATTACTACTACTATTACTGTTGTTAATGTAGAAGAAAAGCCCCTAAAACCTTGCGAGAATTATCTTTACTAAGAACGTCTTTCGTAAACCTGCGAAAATATATCTCATATTGAGAACGCCTGTTCGAAATGCTGAATGTTTTGTCTAAAAGATCCAGAGAATCAGCTTTGCCCGAGGTAGGTCACCCTTTCTCACCCATTTCGACTTTTAACATTTTGAATTTGTGAACTTATCTAAGTAAGTAATTGGTTTATATGAAAATATAAAAGAAGGTTGTTAAAATACCTTTGTTGTCAAGAAAAAATGGCTTATATTGTAATTTGTACAATTTATACTTTGTCATTTCAATAAAATCCTGTTTCTTTACAAATTTCATTTACAGTAAGAGTTTTGTCTTTTTTCGTTATTGTCTCTATCTTCTTCACGAGACCCTTCAGGAAATTGGCGATCATGGCTCTTCAAAACTTCCTATCTATTTTGTCCCTTAGCAATTTTTCTACTTTTGCTAAGGAAAGTTCAGTCATCCATTCAGACAAGCTCATCGGGTTAGTGGCTCACTGCTTTCCCCAATCTCTCTTTCCCTCAATCTACCCTGCAGTGGTTAAGTGTTCCAATCTATCTTTCCTCATAATGTGCCCATGGAATTTCAGCTGTCTCTTTCTGATTGTGGGCATGTGTTCTTTTTGTTTCTATTTTCTTTAAGACTTCCTCATTGCTTAGTCGCTTCGTCCATGGATTTCTCAGTATTATTCTGTAAAACCACATTTCTATTAACTCCAGTTTTCTCATCATCCGTGAGGAGATTTCTATCGAAAGATGGATATCACATAGCAATCCAGCACTTTTTTCCGTTTCTTATTAATTTTTTCTGTTTCTCAGCACTTTGCTTTTGGAATACCTCTTTCGCTCGTCCAATAAGTGTCCGGATTTCGGTATCGCATTTTCCATCCTCTGTTAAAACACTTCCCAAATAACTTAAATATACTTTTAACAGTATGTACTTGCTTGATAATTGCATCTACAATTTGTAACTGGTATCTTGCTGAGGACCATACTTTCTGTATTCTTGCCATTGATGGCTAGCCCTTTTTCTTCACTTTCTTCTACTATCCTGTCCAGGAGGTCTATACTTTTCTTTCAGTGTTAACCACCAACACCTATCTTATATTGTTAAGATTACGTTTACCGAACATAAATCTTGGTAGGATCTCCAAGTCTCTGTAGAGGGTGAATAAATCTGGCGAGAAGACACATCCTCGTCTTACGTCCCTTTTTATTTTTGTGCAGCTATTGAATTCATTTTTATCCGTATACAAGCTGTTTACTCCCAGTATGTTCTAGATTATTCAACATTCTTTCCAAATAAATTTAGTTTTCCTAGCAGTTCAAATAGATCCTGGTTCGAAATTTCCCCCTCTTTTTTCTTTCCTCCTTTGAAACCATCTGTCTCTTTCCTTGTGTATTTTTTATTTTAATATATTTTTCACTGAATTAGACCGATATTTCGTAAAGAGATTATAAATGTAATGAGAATTTTCTAACAACGGTTATTATGAATTAATCATCAATGCAAATTTTCTGAAACTCTGAAAAGTGTGTTAGAGAGAAGTTGCTTGTGTCCTTACAGTAAAATAGTATTAGTTTCCTTGGTTCAATAAATATTATGACTGCATTTAAACTGTTTAATATCACACACATATATCTCTATGTCAAAAAACAAATCAATCGACAAAATGAAAAATCCAGTTAATTTAAAATTTCTAAAAATAAAAAACAGCATTTCAAATACTAACGTGCAGTTTGCAACTGGTGATAGTATTTAATTATTTAATAATAAAAAGAATGCAGGATAATTATACTTGAATTATAAAATAACACCAACAATGCCATTTGCACTGAAACTAATCAAATTGAGACTTTTCTATGATATTATGTGGTATTTCTTTTAGCAACTTTGAATATCGAATTATATAAAACCTCGCAAAGATATTAGAGTTTAAAAAGTATTATTATTTTGAAAAAAAAAAGAAACTGTAATTTTTTCAAATATAATATCATTTCTAAAATTCATTATTGCTATCCGAAATAACAGAAAAATTGTATAGCTTAAAGTTGATTCATTTTGTGTCATAAAAATATGCCTTAAGGATACGAAGAAGATTATAGAATGTATCTGTTAAAATGTGTTAACAATATCATTATTTTTCATTTATTTATTACATGAAAGAAGGCTTTTAATAGTCGCTGTTTCTATTTTCAATGATTCCAAACATCTTACCATTTTCACATTTTCAAGCAGAGTGACAAGTCAAGAGAACGGTTGGTATTCTTAAATGCTTGTTGACTATGTTTACAACATTCCATTGCAACCAAGATCATCATGAAATTACAGTAATCTTAAGTTAGGCCAACGATGCTTTCTCGTTAATCACCAGTATGACTTGACTGTGGACTCACTTGCACCCTGGACGTCACAAAGACGCGCGTGCGCACACGTACGCGTGCAGGTCGTACTCATATCGCACGCCCTAATTCTTTATTTGAACAATAATTTGTCCTTCAGCCTATTGGAGATTAAACACATATTATTCTGTATACATCTAAGTCATCTTATTTATCAATGAGTTATTACTGTTCCCTCATATTTCTTTCTTATTTTTCTCTCCTTCCCCACGATGTCTCTCTAAATACCTACCACTTTGTTATATTATGTATTTCAAATTCCACATCTTTTTTTATTTGTATGCAACATTACATAGCCTGATATGTTCCATATTTAACAAGCAATTAATGTTTTTAAAGATATTTCTACTCCAATAATTCAATACTGAAACAGTAACACATTTTGAATTAATCATTCCTTTTAACACTTTTCTTCAATCAATATTATTTTAAAATTATCAGGTGCTAAAATATTGCAATTTTTTCAAAATACTGAGCTGACAATCTTCGAAATTTGAGTATCTCATGTCCCCAACAGTTCCATGTAATTAGTCCTGTAGTGTATGAATTTCATGCATACCAATTCAATTCTATTTGTATAAGTAGTAGCGATAAAAAATATCAAGGCAGTATTTCTGTTCTATAGTCTTCTCATTAATATGAAATCGAAGAAAAAAATTTTTACATCAAAGTTATTTTACAAAGCAATAGTGAAAGTTTTTTTTATGTCAAAATCAAAAGATCAATTCGATAAGAAATTGCTTCAAACGATTTCTAAAAAGCAATCACGATGAGACTTGTAAAAAGAAAAATGATTAAAGCACTTCACGAGGTTAAAAAAGAAAGAATCATTTTTCTCCTAATCAGTTTGTAAATTGATAGTATCAATCGTCTGGGAAATTAAAGAAACATCGACTTCTTTTCAAAGTAAAAATATCCAAATGAAACAGTTCTATGTAAAAATAAAAACATAATTCATTGAAATTCTGAAAAACGTTGTGTTGTTCCATCAAAACAAAAGCAATTTGATGGATTTACTCTCGAAAATGTTTTTTTGTTTTTTTTTTTTATGTAGAAGGGGATTTACTTATCCTGTTTCTACCATATATTCTTTATTATATGACAAATAACCAAGGAAATTTATTGTCTATGATATCTATTATAACTACACCTTTACATTTGTTTTTGTCAAATTAAACAATTATTATACTCTAAATGTACATCTGATAATATATTAACAGCTATGGTGGGAAAAAACCCTTTCTTTTTCAACCAATCATTATTCATACTATTATCTTGATTTGGAATAAAATCAAGTGATATAAATGAAATCTTCAAAATCAAAAAACACACTTGGATTACGTTCCTTGAAGTCATCTCAGTCCAGTTCATTAGCTGCTATTCAGTATGTGTTCTGACATGATCTCTCACAGAAAATCGAGCTTCTTGTTCAGTCCACAAGTTTTGTCGTTATATACCAGAGTAAGGGTACTGTCAACCAATGTTTATAAACAGAACCAATAAGCTATTATTAAGCTTCTAACTCTTATCTTTCCTTTTTACCGACATACTTAATTTGACAAAGTTAAGTTTTGTTAATCTCCAATGCTAACTTGTTGGAAATCTCGACAGTTAACACATTATAACTGAACTTCTATCCATGACATGGATAGAATAGATTCAGTCAGTTAAGTGCCATACGTGAAACACGCTTGGGCGATCATGTCTCGAAAGAGACATGACTGACTGGGCAGAAGATTATCCCGCAGTAGGTTGCCATTGCTTTCTGCGGTAGACTGGTTGCCAGCCAAGGCTATAGAACCCAATCTGTCCTGTTATTTTAACCCATAACTAGAAGGAAGAGACGGATTAATACCTTTCCCAAGGGTATTTGCGCGTAAGTGAATGCAATGAATTCAACTGGAATTTGAACTCGGCTCCCCGATTTCTCGTTCCTAGCCGATATCCACTGCACCACAACGCACATCCTTAAAAGCTTACAGCACCTGGTATTACCAGGCGGTCACCCATCCAAGTACTGACCAGGCTCGACGTTGCTTAACTTCAGTGATCGGACGAGAACCCGTGTTTTCAGAGTGTACGCTACTTAAATGAATACTACTGACGTTTGTGGTTAAATTATTCTTTAAATTGATCCGAATTTGAACCCACAGCCTTTTCTCAGTTGATATTTTCTGCAACCGGTTTCTATTGATGTAACCATAAAATCATCAATGCTGTATTAATTTGAGATATAGTGCGTGACAAAATTTGCATGACCTACAATTAAGAGTGAAAAGAATAAAGAAATGAGATTCAGAATGAAAACCATTTCCTCTCACGAAAAATATCTTTTCAAAGCCTTTAAATATGATTAAAAATTCTCTTAATCGAGTTTCTGAGTGCTTCAAAATATTGAGAGCATTACCAATTTGTAAATGAAAGATAATCGCAAATGGACAAAATGGTTTTCTGAACTAATGCTATTTCATCATATATCATTTTCTCATAAATGAAAAATGGTAGTGTGCACCAACGATAAAAACCAATATGAGGCAAGCCAATTCTACAAGTATTCAATAAGTACAAGAGTTACTCACATTCATGTACGTTTATGAGTATTTTGTACTTCATTTTCCTCAATGACAAATCAATTGAGTTTTCCTTAAAGTGTTTCACCGACCTTAAACTAACCCCGGGCAGGGTGTGAGGAAATATTCTGTAAATTAGCCTTGATTATCTAACCCCCACACCCCTCTTATTTCAATTCTTGAGTGACAATTATTTGCTTCAACTTTGTGCTTGACTTTCTTTTCTTCTTCCAGATCAACCTCATTACATCTAATTTTCTGTGTCTATTGAAGTTGCTCTTTTCAACTTGTACATTTCTTAACTACTTCATTAATTTGTTCTGTGCTTTTCTTTAATCACTGATGTGCCCAGCAGTTCGAGAACAGTTGCGCACTTATTTATTTCAATTAGATTTGTTGGCTCTAACTTCCAAAACTTTTTTTAAATAATGAAACATTTTCATTAGACATTTCTCCGAAAATTTCACGATAATTTTTTTAAATGATTATTTGTATCGCATACTCTTTCAGGTTTAACAGCGAAAAAATCTACATTTTCTATTTATTTTTAAAGGGTTTATTAGTAATTTTTAAATGCGATTTTAAAATTCATCCAGTTCATGACAAGAGATTTTTTTATGAAATAAAAAAACATCTTTGAATAATTGAAAAATGTAAAGTTTAATGCTATTTTCGAAAGTGAACATTTTAATTTTCTCTTATTTTTGCAACTTTGTTTATTTTTGTACAGAAGTTCAAAAAGGAAATAAGAATTTAATGACTGCAATAATTTGACAGCCTCGATTTCAATAAGTCTTTCTTTTTTGTTCTTACTTCCTTTAGTTCAATACATTTTAAAATTAAAATAATTAAAGAGGCCTCATTAGGTGAAATTAAATATTTTATGACATCAAACAGGTAATAAAACCATGGAAAATAAAAACAGGGAATTAAACTCAAAGGTAACATTTAATTAGTGTTTAATTGATTTTTATACTCTTAAATATAGTATAAAAACAAAAAATTAATCATTATACGTTTCATAAAAGTAAAAACAAAAACATATTTTCTTAAACTACTCGTTCCGTAGAGTAAGCGGAAGTTCACCCGTTTAAATAAAAAGATCAAATGACAAAAACAAACATACCACCCAAAAGCTCCGCGCAGTCTTCCGGTTTCATACATATTCCAAATTAATAAAAATAAAAAATAGCCAATAAAATCAGTTAATTTTTACTTTTTTTTATGTATTTGAAGTTTTTTTGTTTTTGTTTTTTTTGTACGGTAATTTCTGTGTGAACTTAATAGGCCATGTGTTTGACGGTCTCTTCCTCTTACAGGAAAAAAAAATGGAGAATTTTATCAATTCCGGTCGCCGTACACTTATCTTGCATCTGTCGAGCTGTCATCAACATGTCAATTACAGGGTAAAGGTCAGAATGTTCAACAGTGTTTAAGAAATAATTTTATGCTAAATTTCATGCTACAAATAAGTAATACTTGTGTAAATTAGATTAATTAATATTAAATTTGCTTATCTTCCAAAAATAATGTGTCGCAGATGTATATTTTATTTTTGCAAGGATTTTAAAACCGAAAATTAAATTTTGTTTACAAATGTGTTGATTGCTAAAAAAATGGCCGACAAAACAAAAAATTAAAAATATATCTCAAAATTTTATATTGGAATCAATATAACTTCTGTTTGAAATACACCAGAATATTTTGCTTACTGAAAACAGTAAATTTAATCATTTGGCTTTCAATTTAAACTAAAATAAAAGTTTCAAGGAAACGTTTTTATATTCTTAAAAATTCAATTTAAAAATTAGTTATCGAAAATGAGTGGAGGTACCTGTAAATACAAACTTATTTCGTGGTAGTAGTTACAGTCAAGAAATCGTGTATTTTACATTAACTATCGTCATTTTATTTGAACACGCAGAAACCCTTTCTCTCATTTTTTTTTATTTTTTATTTAATAAACGGTGATTCAATTAATCTTTCCCCAACAATACAATAAAGTTAAAGATAATTTATTTTTAAATATAATACGAATTTCTAGATTGTCGTAATTTCAGCCCTCCGTGTTTATGTAAGTTTTGCATGCATTTTAAAAGTTAGAGATGACAGTGTAAAACTGATGGTAGTTCATGGCAAACGCTATTTTTGCTATGTTTTAAGCAAACATTAAGCATTGCTCTAAAATCAGTTCTTAAATTTACGTTCAAACTACTAGAACAAATATTGGATTTTTTAAAGTTTTTTAAATTTTTCCTTTTTACTTTTTATGGAGGTTTAATGAATGATGAGCCACTGTACTAATGTTTTCAAAATGTCTAAATAACTTTATTTAAATAATTTTTACTTATTACACATTAGACTTACATTTGTTTTCATTTAAAAAATATTTAAATTATTTAAAACGCGCGCCAAATTATTATCGAGATAACTTTTCTTTTTCTAATATTTCAAAGACGGTCCAATCAATTCACACAAAATTTTCACACAATGTTAGCAACACTGACCTGCGCAATCACTGAAATTTTCGTACTCATCTACGCAATGTAAACAAACTGGCGCCATATTTGTTATCAGCACGGTGATTTGAGTGTGCCAAATTATTAGAAAAGTGTAAGAATTCTGTGAAAAGATGGGCCGTGAATGCAAGTTTAGGTGATGCTGAAAAGAAAACTATCACCTCAGAATTAACAAAAGGTAAATCTACCCTAGACATTTCTCAAATGATAGGGAGATGTCATCAAACATTGTGTAGGAATGAACCAAAATGACCTCAGGTCAGATACTACTACCATGCAGAGAATACATTGTTTCTTTTACCCTCTCTGTCTCTAAATAACTCCCAAGAACTAAGATACCCAAATCTATTCCCTTTTCTTTCTCTGCTACTATTTCTCTTTCCCCTACTCTCTCTATCTCCCTGACCCATGCTTGACCTAAATAATTGGCCAGTCCCTCTCTAGCTTCTAAGCAGGCAACATGTGTTCTCTGGCTAGCAGACACTTAACACGAAAGTATGTAAAAATAAGAAAATAAAATATTCCTCTCAACGCTAATATTTGTATCCACTTCTTTGTCAATTATACCCACAAAGATACCAAAATATTACAATGGTGACCCCGACAAAAAGGACATTACAACCTCAAGAAACGAACTAATTTTACCAGGACTGAAAGGAAAGAAACACATTTTGGAGTTTTCAGGAAAATATACAAGTAGCAGTTAATTTCACATCACAAACGTTTTTAAAGAGAACCTTTGACGTAAGTAAAACAAACTACATTTTTTTTTCCACCCCTCTTCATCCAAAAAAAAAAATTACTTGAATATATATATTTTTACATACAAAAAAAAAAAATGGAAGAAGCCTCCTTACAACAAATTACAATAAAAACGCCGGAATTCATGGAAACGGCAGTGAATGGCTAGTTTTCCATTCTGGAAGCCCAATTCCATCTGCAGAATATTACAAATTCAACAACAAAGTTTTATATGGTTATATCATCTCTGCCTGCAGAGGTGGTAGCTAAAATACCATATCACATTTTAGACGCAAAGAACTATGAGGAACTAAAATGCTCCTTAATTGAGGCTAATGAAAGAACAAAGCCTGAGTTGCTAGACAAGTTAATGTCTACTAACACAATTACAGGCCGTCCATCTGCATACCTTCAAGAGATGCTTTCTATAGCTAAAAGGATAGGTGTCGGCGAAGAAATTGTTCTTCATAAATTTCTACGGGCATTACCCGCAACAATTTCCCCCGTCATTGCCTCCCAAAAAGAACTAAATTCATCCCAAATAGGAAAACTAGCGGACGAATTAATGCCCTTATTAAATAACATGAACGGAACAGCAACAGCATTCTCCACTCAGCAGCACACAGAAAGGAATAAAAACGTCCGTATACCGATAGGAATAAAACCCTACTTCCCAGACCAAAAAACTAAAATATGCAGAGCACACCTCTACTTTGCCGAGCAAGCAAGAACTTGCAAACCGTGGTGTAAATGGCCAAAGAAGCAGAACATCAAAATTTTACCAAGCTCGCGACCACCCCCACCACCCCCACCAACAGCCTCGGAAAACTAGTAGCGAGAACCATGTCTGTCCCCTTGAGTTCGCCGCTACTACAAATCAAAGCACGATTAGGGACAACCATATTACAATTTATAGTAGACACTGGTGCAAGCCTCTCAATAAT
Source organism: Ascarosepion bandense (assembly GCA_037127315.1). NCBI lineage: Eukaryota > Metazoa > Mollusca > Cephalopoda > Sepiida > Sepiidae > Ascarosepion > Ascarosepion bandense. The sequence continues at coordinate 1,285,789 of JBBBDQ010001829.1, forward strand.
ACCGGCGTCCGCGTTAAAAGGCGTGACGTTATACCCAACACCAGTATCACTCACCACTGCTAACGGAGAGAAAATACAATGCCACGGCCAAGCTAACCTGGAGATTGCAATACCGAGCTTAAGAAGAACCTTTTCCTGGACATTCGTGGTCGCTGATATCACCAATCCCCTCCTCGGAATTGACTTTCTAAATAACTTTGGCCTCACTATCGACTGCAAAAACAGGACAATTTATGACCCAGCAACAACCACTAAAAAGAAATAAACCCTAGTAAGTTAGTAAACACTACTGCTCCTGTAAATGTGGTCAGAAACGAAGCAAATATACCCACATTTATAAAAAACAGCTTAGATAAATACCCAGAAATTATCTCTCCTCACACCAACAAAAGCAATACCTACTGCGGTGTTTACCACAGAATCGACACAGTCACTCACCAGTTTTTGCTAAATCCAGACAACTGTCTGCTGAAAAGCTGACTGCTACAAAAGAAGAATTTAAGAGACTAATAAATGAAGGAGTAATAACCCCTTCAGACAGCGAATGGTCAAGCCCACTACATCTAGTACCTAAACAGAGTGGAGGATATCGCTGCTGTGGAGACTACCGCGCCTTAAACAGTACCACTAAAAGTGATAGATACCCCATCCCTAATATTAATTCTTTTACTGCTAAACTCGCTGATAAACAGCGATTTTCAAAAATTGATTTAATTTCAGCCTATCATCAAATCAAGATGCACCTCAATGATATTCCAAAAACTGCAGTTATTTCACCAATGGGAGTTTATCAATATGAATTTATGCCGTTTGGATTAAAGAATTCTTCGGCTACTTTTCAAAGATATATGGACAGAATCTTTCGAGATACCGACTGTGTCTTCGTATATATAGATGATATCCTCATCTTCAGCGATGACGAACAATCTCATAAAAAAGATATTGACACAGTGTTTCGAATTCTACAAGAAAACAACCTAAAAATATCACTCTCCAAATCGATTTTCAACGTAACAGCCCTTGACTTCTTAGGCTTTAGAATTAACTCAAAGGGAATTACACCAACTGCAAATAAACTAAAAGAAATAGAATCTTTTCCGTGTCCTAAAGATGCTAAAAGCCTACGCAAATTTCTTGGTATGGTAGGATTTTACAGAAAATTAATACCAGGATTCGCAAAGTTAGTTTTTCCTTTATCTGAGAGAATGCGACTAACACCGAAAGGATTAATCACCTTGAATACATTAGAAAAAGAATCCTTCTCTACCATGACTAAAATATTGGGTAAGCTAACGGAATTACCCCATCCTCAACCAAGTTGTACACAATATCAACTGGTCACGGACAGCAGCAAATATGCAGTAGGTGCTGCCTTACATCAAGTCGTTAATGGAAACCCTATACCAATAGGATTTTTCTCGAAGAAACTAACAGCAACACAGACAAGATATTCCACTTTTGATCGTGAACTTTTAGCAGCGTATTTGGCTGTATTACATTTTCGCTACCTCATAGAAAGTCGTGAAGTATTACTTCTAACAGACCACAAGCCAATATGCGGTGCATTTCACAGCCTAAAACCAGCAAAATCGGATAGGCAACAAAGACAACTAGCCATAATCACAGAATTAATCTCAGATATTGCCCATGTGAAGGGTGATCAAAATGTAGTAGCAGATTGTCTATCACGCCCAACATTTGCTGTACAGATCGATATGTACGACCTCCCAGCATTTGCAGATGCCCAAACAGCAGATACTGAAATACAGTCCTTCCCAGAATTAAAAAAATATACAATATCTGGAAAAGACCAATTTGTGTTGTGTGATACATCAACGTCATACCCCAGACTTTTTGTACCATGCACACTAAGAAAATCCATCTTCGATAGTTTGCATTCAGTGTCACACCCAGGTATAAAATCATCTATAAAAATGATTAAGGCTAGGTTTTACTGGCCTAACATGGATAAAACCATCAAAGAATTATGTGCATCATGCACATCTTGCCAACAGGCAAAAATATATAGACACACAAAATCGCCAGTACAAACATTGGAAATACCGTCATCAAGATTCCATACTGTACACATCGACATAATTGGACCTCTACCGCCAGCAAAATGTTCCAACAATCCCTACATTAATCCATGTCGATATATTTTAACATGCATAGATCGAACCAGTCGATGGATAGAAGCGCAACCCATAGCAGATATTACGGCACAAACTGTTGCAGAAGCGTTTGTAAATACGTGGATTACTCGCTTTGGTGTCCCACTTCATGTCATAACAGACAGAGGTACACAATTTGAAAGTGAATTATTCATGGAATTATAAAAAATTATCGGATTCTATAGGCTAAGAACAACGTCATATCATCCACAATGCAACGGACTTATAGAAAGAGCTCACAGAACCATCAAAGCAGCTATAATGGCCCGAAAAGAATCTTGGATTTCAGCCCTACCAATTGTTCTCTTGGGAATTCGAAGTATGCCCAACTGCTCTAATTTTTCCCCTTTTTATGCGGTCACAGGTGCAAAAATGTTATTGCCACACCTAATGATAGATTCGGAAAACCCAGAAACAGTCACACAAGATTTTACTAGAGAACTACATAAAACCATGGCAAAATTTGACTTGACTGACTTTTCAAACAGAGAAAAATAAACACAAAAATCTTACGTACCAAATCAACTGCAAACCTGTAAAAAAGTTTGGATTAGGATAGACCGCGTTCGAAAACCGCTAGAAGCACCCTATTCAGGTCCTTATACTGTACTCGAACGAACACCTTTCCTTATAGAAACTAACCCAAACACGCATACACAAGTTTCAATAGACCGTTTAAAACCTTACATTGAAAACAAGCAAAAATGTACACAAAATACAACTACCAACAAAAATAAAGAGCCTGATATTTTACCTCCTGAAGAAGTACAGGAACATAAAATAAAGACAACAAACTCTGGTAGGAGAGTCAAATGGAAAAAAGATAATGAATACTTTTATTATTACTAAAAAAAAACAAAAAAAAAACACTCCGTTATCTGGTAGGAGAGTATTGTAGGAATGAACCAAAATGACCTCAGGTCAGATACTATTACCATGCAGAGAATACATTGTTTCTTTTACCCTCTCTGTCTCTAAATAACTCCCAAGAACTAAGATACCCAAATCTATTCCCTTTTCTTTCTCTGCTACTATTTCTCTTTCCCCTACTCTCTCTATCTCCCTGACCCATGCTTGACCTAAATAATTGGCCAGTCCCTCTCTAGCTTCTAAGCAGGCAACATGTGTTCTCTGGCTAGCAGACACTTAACACGAAAGTATGTAAAAATAAGAAAATAAAATATTCCTCTCAACACTAATATTTGTATCCACTTCTTTGTCAATTATACCCACAAAGATACCAAAATATTAATATGAAAAAGTTCACCGCCGACCCTACACAAGAACACAAAAGGGCAGATAAAGGCAAGCCGAGAGTTATTTCATGTCGTCTCATGTCACGACTTAAACGAGAGGTCACGAAGAACCCCGGACTTACCAGTCAATAGCTTTTCAGTCGCATTGGGAATCCGACTGTGTCTAAAAGTACTCGGTGTCGGTATCTGAGGAAAATGGCAACAACAGTCAAACCTGTATCGAAGCTTCCGTTGACAAGAAATCACATTCAAAATCGACTGAAATGGGCCAAGGACAATATGAGTTTTCAGTTGTTTACAGACAGAACTCGAGCAACACTTGATGGGCCAGATAGATGGTGCAAAGTCTGGGTAATGAATGGACAGAATCACCATCAGCGTTTGAGACGCCAACAAGGTGGTGGAGGCATAATGATCTGGAGTGGTATTATTGAAAAAACATTGGTGGACCCATGGAGATTACCAGATGGTGTCAAAATGACGGCTGATGCATACATAGCGTTTATGAGGGAGCATCTTGAACAGTGGATAAAAAGGCAAAGAGTTGCCTTCAGAAGGGCCATTGTTTTTATGCAAGATAATGCTCCCTCACGTGCTGCTCACAAGACTACCAAATATTTGAAACAGGCTTCGATGGACCTCAAAAAATGAAGTGGCCAGCAAATTCTCCAGATTTGAACCCAATCGAAAACCTTTGGACCATAATGAAGTGAAGACTGTATGCCAACAGACGACAATTCAGGAGCAACGCTGAATTGCGGGAAGCAATTCATGGCATATCTCGCGGCATTACAGCAGATGACATCCTACAATTAACAAATTCTATGGATCGTCGACTTCTTCAAGTAATTTCAAGACAGGGAAAGCACAGCTCCTATTAATTTGTTTAAAACTGTCCCTTTGTTTGTCTGTTATTGTTTGATTATCTTATTTATTAGCTTATTTTGATCATAAACATTCACGTGCAACATTAATAAATGTTTTGTTTGCTCAATTTTACTAAACCTTTCTAATAATTTGGCATGCTCAAACCACCGTGCTGATAACAAATATGGTGCCAGTTTGTTTACATTGCGCAGATCAGTACGAAAATTTTGGTTATTACACAGGTCAATTTTGCCAACAATGTGTGAAAATTTTGTGTGAATTGATTGGACGGTTTTTGAAATATTAGAAAAAAGTTATCTCAATAATAATTTGGCACGCAGTGTATATCAAGTCTGTGATACCTAATTTAATGAAATAGAAAAAAAAGTGGTAGTTTCCTTCGACAGAGTGAAAGAAAAGCAACATGAAAGAAATTAAAATGCTTATTTTTTAGTTTAAACTAAAGCACATTAAAAATAATTTAAATACTTTTTGTAAAATTTTGCTTCTATTTTAAAGACAATAACCTCCTAAACTAAAGCTAATCTATAAAAGCCAAAAAAGAATGTATTCATTTCAAGAGGAGAATTAAAACATTAAATTTCATTTGAGACATTTTTAAAACATTCTTACCGTAAATTTATCATCAATTTGCAATTTCAATAAAAAAAAAAAAAAAAAATGAAAACAGAAAGTGTAAGAGTTTAATTGAAAAATCTCTTCAAAATCAAAGATCTATCTTAAATCTTACATATTAGTTTCAAAGGAAATTAGTAAAATTAAGTATTAATTAACAGAATTTTGGAAAATTTTACTTATTGTACACTTAAAATATACCAAAAACGCCTTTGAACACACCAAGATATATTCCAACTGTCAAGAAGTTCACAAATCAAACAATAGAACAACACTCAATTTTACAAAATCTTGTCTATAATTCTGAGATAAAGTATTTACACTATTTACATTGTTTGGACTGTTGTCTTCATCTTTATTGTCATGTTCATGATGTTTCAGCTATTGTATGTTCCGACCTTCTTCAGGTAACTGGAATTTTGAACCAAATCATTTATTTTTATCACTGGGATAGATTGCTCTCATTCCATGAGTAATGCCACTTCCAGATGTCTTAGTTATCTCCAGTTAAATCTCTCACTACTGCTGCAAAGGATACATAGCCCAGTGGATAAAAGTGTTGGTTGAATCCAAAATATTGTGAATTCAATAAATACCTGGCAACAATAGTGGTGAACAAAACTTAAAGGAGGATACCAAAGACATCCGGAAGTGGCACGACTCATAAAATGATAACAATCTACCCCAGTGACCGAAATAAAGGGTTTGGTTCAAAATTCCAGTCACCTGAAGAAGGTTGAAGTGTACAGTGGCCAAAACATTGTGAATATGTCAATAAAGATGTTTACAAAATCTGTCTCAAATTTGATCAAATATGAAAGCCTAGGCTGTCACAATACAGAAACTGATTTAATTCATATTTAAAAATACTATTATATAACTTTCTGTAACCAATAAGGTAGGAATATATTTTTATTTTATAAATAAAATTATTTCTTTGTGGAACTTAGTAAAATAGTGTTATAGTAATAGAAAAATGATTTTTTTTTTTAAATAATAAAATAAGATTTTAATCCATTTAATGTATTATTCTTATTTTCTTTTTTGAACTATTTGATGTCGTGAAATATTTAACTGAAGTAAATCAGGTCTTTTTAATTAAAGAAAATTTCTTAAAAGAAATTACTGACTTAAAAGTTAAAAAACAAACTGGGAAAAATTAATAAAGACTTATTGAATTTATACTATGATCATCTTCACTTAGTTTTCTTTCAGCTACCAGTGTTATAAAATATTCTAAACACCTCTAAACACCATAATTATTTTTAATCTTATATCACCAATAGGAAAGTAATTCTGAATTGTCAAATCATTTCCTATTTGATTTTCCATATAAAAGCATAATCTAACAGGTTTGAAAATTATAGGATATAATTTTATATTATAGGATATAATCTATATTTTATGGTCACTAAATGAAACACAAAGAAATGACTATGATTTTACTAAATCCAGTACAGCAAAAACCTTTTTGCTATTCTGTACAAAAAGTGTGTCAAATTAAATAAGTGTTTGTTGGAATCTGATGAGATATGATAAGTCACATGATATGCTTTCTATGATGTCCATGCTGTTGAAATCCAAATGACCTCGAAAAGAGTCAGGAACTCAGATTATTGAGTACATTCCTGCACAAAACTCAGATAAGTTTTGGAACCAAACATTAGCGATAAAAATGGCTCACCAGAGAAAATAAAACAGTCAGTGACAAGATCTTGAGTGATGAAAAATGCCCTGCCTCAACACACATTTTTATGACAATGGCAGAAAAAGAATCCACAGTCAACAATGAGATCAGACAAGACCTTACCTTGACATATGTTATCATGACAATATGTCAGCCAGCAATAATTTTCCTACATTAAAAATTATACAAAGCTGTGATGAATGTAAGTCATGTCTCCTCTTTTGTTCACTGTGTTTAAAATTACTACTACCACACACACAATCAGCTAGCAATCACACATTTCAACGAGAACTAGACACATGTACTGGCATACATACCATTTGTTTTCCTCAGTTAAAACAAAATCACTTTGAATATTGCAGACACACTTCCAAATCATTACAATCAAACTTTTGGTCCTTGCATGACTGCAACAAAGAGCAATGAATTTCAGTACACAAGTACATTTATCTGCCTGTATAAATGTCAATGTGATGTTTAACTTGATTTTCTTCCTTTTTTGTACAGATCATTTCTTTGCACTGTTTATAATTTTATGACACTCAGATTTTATTTTTCTATCAAATCTGGGTGACTACCCCCACAAAACATTAAATAATGTAAATTTTTCTTTTAAATATTTCTGATACAAAAATGGCATCAATTTTTTTTTTCAATTCTTTAAACACATCTTCATTTAATAATAAAAGATTTCTTTTGCTATCAGCCACCAGAAGAATTTCAAAATTTCAGTGAAAAATTACAAGTAATTTTTTTGAAAGTAAATATGAAAGAAAATAATGTTTTTATTAAATTATGCAAGCAACAACACTTCAGAACAAAGATGTTCTGATTTGATATTGCTAAAACAAACACTTTTTCATGAAATAATGTATATAGGGATTTTTTTTTAAATTGTCAACACTTTCCCCCACCAAAATTTTAAAATTATTCACATTGTATCGAAATAGAGAGATAACTAATACCCCAAAATATTTCTACAGAGTTTTCTAATAAAATAAATTAGCCAGTATATAATTCATTAATAATTTCTGAAAAGTTCATTTAAATTGGATAATACCCCGATTTCTGTAAATTTAAAAAAAAGTGGCTAGCATTTTGTTTACTTTCATTTAAGAAAAAAATGTATCCATTTTGGTGATACCGAAAATTAACATTCTCATTTTAACTGAAAGACGGAATAAATTTCTTAAAATGTTGGAATGTTCACCAGGATAATTATAAAAATAAAATAAAATTTTGTAAGGAAAATTATTTTTTATAGATTTTATGAAAGGTGAAATCAATTTCCTTGAAATGATTACCAGAATATTCAGAAAAAAATAAAATATTGCAAATTATTATTTAAATGAATTATACATAAGTTTCATTTTAACTGGAAGATGAGATAAATTTCATAAAAAGTTAAAATGTTCTCAAAGAGATTTTTGAAAAAAATTAAATATTGTAACAGAAATTATTATTTTATGAATTGTTATGTTTCATTTAAACTTAGTGATGAGATCAAATTTCAAAACTAATACATCATACAACTAAGAAATGTTTTGGAAAAACTCTAACTTAAAACATTTAGACTAAGATAAATTTATTATTATTAAATCTACTTTAACAAGTATACAAATGAATGAATTTCCTATAAGAATAGCTTTGAATATGAATTTGTGTAGAAAAAGGTGTAAAGAAAACAGATATTAGTATCAAACATAAAAATAAGAGCATTATATACTGTAATACTGGATGTGCATTGTGGTGCTGTGAATATTGGTTCTGAACAAAAAATTAGGGAGCCAAGTTCAAATTCCAATTGAATTCCTTGCATTAACTTACACGCAAATATCCTTAAGAAAGGTATTAATCTGTCTCTACCCTCTAGTTATGGATTAAATAACTGGACAGATTGGGTTCTATAGTCTTGGTTGGCAACCAATTTACCACAGAAAGTAATTGCCTTGAAACAAATTGGAATAATTTATGAAAAATAATTATTTTATACCAACATAGAGCGCATGAAATCATATGGTCAGGTGAAATGAACTAACACAAACTGCATCAGATGCTGGTCTTCGTACAAAGAAGATAATGCTGCATTTTAGAATGAAAAATGTTGTGGATTCCGGATGAGGAACTACACAAAAATAAACAATACAAACAGATATGGAGATAGAAAAGTAGGTTATATTGAACATAATATACAAACTGGAATGTGGGTTAGTCAATTCAGGAATACTATTAGTAGAAATAAATATATACAAGCCTTGAAGTGAAGTCGTTGGAAATAGTATGTCCGTGTAGCTTATTCTAGCTGAGTGGAGCTCAGAGCTAGTCTGGGTTCTGAGTAACTTCGGTATCTGTCGGAACTCTTTGATAACTCTATGATTACTCTCCACTGTAAACTGCCACTACAACTGTGATTCACTGTTCTCTCTATAGCAGGATTATATGTACACTGAGCCGAGTCCATTATTATATACAAAAAGGAGAGATCCCACAATACCCCCTCCCTAGCTTCTCTTTTGGGAGGAGTTAATGTTTTCCGCAACTTACTGCGAGATAATCTTCTGCCTAGTTAGTCATGTCTCTATCAAGACATGATCACCAAAGCTTGTATCACGTATGGCACTTAACTGACTGATATACTGTAAGTTGAATTACTATATGACATTAAAAAATTCAACTCTATCCTTCAAAATTACTGAGAAGTTTAAAAAATATATCAAATTTAGCTTAATTAAAGTATGTCCACACATTAAATAATCAGTGCAATTTATCTAATCCAAAGCAACTTTCATATGGCTTACTTGAATTAAGAATTTGATCACTTTAAAACCTTAAAACTGTTTAGAAAAACTATACAACATATTTTAAGCTAATTATTATAAGTATTTTCTGAAAACGGTGTAGGAATTATCTATTTAACAATGACTTATAATAGTAATCTAAACAAATGGTTTAACAGGCTATATAAGTATTTTTATAGTTTCTAATGCAGTTAAATGCAGTTCTTGTCATTTCCCTAAAGTTTTACAAGATATAAAAATCGTATAAAAATGAATACCCACTTAACAAAATCAGTCAGTTAAGCACCATATGTGATACATGCTTGGGTGATCATGTCTCTTTTGAGACATGATTGAGTGGGCAGAAGATTTTCCTGCATTACTCTCTGCAGTAGACTGGTTGCCAATCAAGGATGTAAAACCCAATCTGTCCTGTTATTTAACCCATAACTGGAGAGAAGAAATGGATTAATACCTTTCCCAAGGGCATTTGCAAGTAAGTGAATGCAACAAATTCAACTGGAATTTGAACTTGGCTCTGCGATTTCTTGTTCTGAGCCGATATCTACTGCACCACAAGGCACATCCACATTAAGGAAGTACACTACCCAAAAAATCATTTAAATCCAGTCTGTTTCTTTTATTTTATATATATATATATATATATATATATATATATATATACACACACACACACACACACACACACACACAATGAATTGACAGGAGAAATAGTTATTTAATCTGCTTTGATTTGATTTAATAACACAAAAAGAAATTATTTCTGTACAGTTATTATAAATAAAATAAAATCTCCTATAATAATGAGTTGTATATTTATAATCTTCCATCTAATATAAGATATTTTTATTCCTTATTCTATAAATATTTACGACTGGAAAGTCAACGTTATTTACGCGGCAATATTTTCTAATAAATATGGGTGAAAGGGAAATAAATATGAAAAGTCAAGGGAAGTAATTCATCAAACTTATCTATATATATGTGTGTGTGTCTGTCTGTGTCTCTCTCTCTCTCTCTTCTAACGAACCCTACTCCTCTGAAACCCTTGGTTCAATTTCTACTAAAATTGGGCCACTTGTTGATCTTTTTATGAACCTTTGATGTACACAAAAATTTTTCAAATCAATTTATGAACTTTTCTTCTTTAAAACACCTTATGCAAATTCAACAAAAATCAAGTTGTAACTTGTAGATCAAGGGCCAAACCTATGAGGTCCACAAAAATTTTTCAAATTTGACAGAGTTCATCAAAAATCAATGACAAATGTAATTTTAGGTGATCTTTTGCACGTTTATGCATTTCTCCAAGGTGCTTCACTCAGCCAAAATTGAGTCACCGGTAGATCAAAGTCTGATGCTTTGATATTTGAACAAAACTTTCAATTGACATAGAGGGTGTGGCAAAAATGGAAAATATTTCTTTTTGTGCTCATTTATTTCTCCGAAATGTTTAGTTGTATTCCAACAAAAATTGGGTCTTTTTGTAAATTCTGCTTTATCATATACCATATAACATAACAACTTCACGTTTTTTACAAGGTGCCAACTCCTCTGATGTTACAGGGACAATGCATCCACTTCTGCGTCACAACGTCATTGCATCACATTGCCTGCTCCTGTTCTTCCAATTGTACATACATCATTCCAGTTTATTGGCAAAATTGACCAAGCATGGATCCCATTTTACAAATACAACAAAAACCAATACTTAATTTAAATTTTTTTTTTTTAACTTACATATCACAGCAACGTCATACTGGAGCTTTTTAATAAGCACTTGACCTTATCATTTCAACATAATCACTAAAAAACCCTGAGCAACGTTAGCAACTAAAAAATAAAAAATAATTTGAAGTATCAACTCAAAAATAAATATTTCATTTCTTTTAAATCTAATCATCAGTCATTTATTAAGTTATTTGTATCATCAGCTGATTTTTAGACTTCTTAATTAACCCCAGTGAATTCAAGAAACAATAAGGAAAAGTAAGAAAACATAAATTTAGCATGTTTCATTATTTATTTAGCTCCATCAGAAATTTTGGCAAAGTGGAAGTTTTTAAATTCTATGTTGTTTTGATTTCATTAGTTGGGTCACATGTACATTTTATTACATTAGTATGTATGCCTGTACCAATTTTTGTGGGCATTGTTTTTCATGTTATCTGTATGTGTTTAATTGTGGAGATAAAAGTATAATTTTCACGTGAAAAACAATAGGCATATTAGCATATTTTAATTTTATGATAAATATGATGAATGTTGTAAGTGAATGTGTAATACTAGGTTACATTATCTGCAAAAAGTTTAGTTCTTACATTCATTAAGCAAACTTGAGAAACAAACTTTTGGGCCACCTTAATAAATTAATTGTATTTGTTAATTTTACTCTAACAAGAGTAATTAACAGTATGCTTTTTTATGATCTTGAATTTGAGAAAATAAGTTATTGTGTTTATGCTAATGCTGTATTGTGAATGATAAAGCATCTTAAGCACAATTATGCTAAAAAAAATTAAAAATACTTGGTCACCAGTAACAATTTCACCTTATTTTTTATTTGTTTTTAAGTGATTTTTATTTCAGACAATAGTACAAAATGTCAAAATATGGAGTTAGTAATTATGTTGCCTTTGGCTCGAATGGTATTGAATGGAATAAGGTCCAGATTTTGTCACTGGGAATTTTATCCCATTAATTTTGGAGATTACATGCTTTTCTTTATAGCACTTGTTTCTTCAGTTCCCACTACAATGGTTCAGTTATATTGAGATCAGAACTCAGTGCTGGCCAGTCTTCCAAAGTTTTAATCCATAAGAAACATTTTTGCTGCACATGTGTGACAAGGAGCACTGCAATACTGAAAAAAATTATCCTTCTTCATAGTCTAGCAGTAAACTAATAATTTACACTGTTTATATTTGGACTGTTGTCCTCATCTTTGCCATTTTTATCATGTTTCAGCTGTTGTGCACTCTGGCTTTTCTCAGTAAGAACTGGGAAACTACAGGGAATTCCAAACTGAAACCATTATTTAATCTACAGGTGTAGACTGTTCTTGTTAAACTTCTCATATCTAGTTCTTATGTATCATTAAGTTATTGCTTGCTGTTTCTATTGAGTACCATACATACCCAATCCAGAAATTGAACTCACAACCACTATGACACATGACAATTTACCCACTGACACATAACAATTTGCTAGAGTAAATTTTGAGCTTTAAAACCGAACCTTTACTGCTGATTAGGCTGCCATTACATTGTCAATGCTGCATGTTCTGACTGCTGCAGTTGAAGTCTTTCTGTCATTTGTTTTTCTTTCTTTATCAACAGCTCCCATATTAAATTTATTTTTATGAAAGGTCTACTAAAGAGGTCTTTATAGCCTAGATATGCACAAATTCTTTCAGACATCTAACTTTCCAGTGTTTTTCCTTGTACAGTATTTTCACTTAATTCCACAGCAGCTGATGACCACACCTTTCCTTCCATAGATGATCAGCCATACTCATTTTCAATGTCCCACCTCTCACTCTGGCTTTTCGATGTTCTACTAGCATTACTTTTAGTAGGTGGCTTGTTTCTCCTTTATATTCTTTATCACAACTGTAAGGAATCAAGTACATGCAATTCTTGGTCATATTTTCCCCTATGTTAGGCTTTACTTGGCAGTAAGAGTGCAACTGTTTCTGAATATTGTCCTGATGTTGTATGGATTGCATATCTTCTGAATCTTTTCCAATAAGTCCTTGACATAAGGTAGAAAAACCATGGCAATTTCCTGATTATACTGCTTATGTCACATTTGCCGGGTAGTTGTTATTCGCAAGGGCATGATTGATGCTTCTCATTTCTTGTTGGTATGTGTCTAGTTCACCATTAATTATTTTTACCCAATAACAATTCTTTCTTCACAGTGTACAGATGGTGGGAATTGAAGTTAAGGCATTGTGAAGGTTGACATATGATATACGGATGTTTTGAACTCATTCACTATGCAAGTTATTAGTACAACCAGGGAGCCTAGCTGACTATTATTTTCTTTTTCCATTGTAAACTGGATGGAAGATCTCATTGAATTCACATGGCCCAGCAGACTTTGTACCCCCTCCTGTTTTTATCAAAGATATATAGGTTGACACCTTCATACTCAGTCTACCTCTGTAGATGTGTTCATTTTGTAATTCCTGTAGGTTAACCAGATTGATAAACACCTAAGGAAAGCAGGAGGGCACAACAGCTGAAATGTTGTGATAAAAACAACAAAGATGAGGACAACAGTCTGAATATAAATAGTGTAAATAATGGTAACTCCACATCCCAGAAATTTAGACAAAAAGTAATATAACTTTTGCTGTTTAAGTTTCCAACAACTTCACCAATTTTCTTCTATTATAACTTTTGAGGCAATCCATGTGCATTGTGGCACAGTGCATATTGGCTTAGAACAAGAAATAAGAGAGCCAAGTTCAAATTCAAGTTGAATTTGTTGTATTCACATACATGCAAACACCCTTGGGAAAGGTATGAATCTGTTGCTTCTTCCAGCTATGGGTTAAATAGCAGGACAGATTGGGTTCTGTAGCCTTGGTTGGTAACCAATTTACTGCAGAAAGTAATGGCAACCTATTGTGGGAAAATTTTCTGCCCAGTCAGTCAGGACTCAAAAAAGACATGATCGCCCAAGCACATATTACATAGGGCACTAAACTGACTGATTTTCTCTCTTATGCACCGTGTTCATAGCATTATATTTTACGTCAAAGTTATGGCTTGTTTTATTTCTGTGGTACCAGAAATGTTTCTTTTGTACTGATAAATATAGGTTTTAAACCACTAGGTGTGTCACCTTTTTTATGGTAATGGAAGCAGTTTATTTTATATATCCCAACTTTCAATGCAAAGGTGATTCTATGCTTTTTGTTGATTAAATCCTATTTTCATAGGTAAATATTTGGTTGGTAAAATTACAAACTTAGTATTTTGTAATGATGTAAGTGTTCCTTATGCACACACATTAAACAGATATCAACAGACCCTGGATTTGAACCCAGGGATAAATATTTGGAAGATATCTCTGCGTGCATATATTTTTTGTTCCCAGAAAAATCAACTTTTTCTTCTTTTCTTAGGAGGGGCTGAAAGAGAGAGGAGGAAGGAAACACAGAGCGTTTACGAGATGTCGTTGTTATAATGATTTTATATAAAAAAAACACAAATGGCCGTTTCTTTCTTCCTTGTTGTTGTTGTTCTATCCTTTACTCTTTAAGATAGGGAAGGAGAAGATGAACAACAAATAGTAAAATTAACCTTAGATTTTTTTAAGAGGGCCACCTATGAAGTATGCAATTGTAATTAATGCTGACAGGTGAATGGGTAAGGTCCGTGAAAGGAGCAAACTTTGCGGAAAAATATTAGCAATTGAGATGAAGCAGACCAAAAAGTTGATGTTATATTTTAATGGAAGGAATTTCAATGTCTTCTCCCACATGTGCCAGATTGAAGTGATTTCAACAAAAACACAATGGATTTGAAAATCAAGGCAGATCATTGCAGAGCAGAGAAGAGAAACATTCGCAGAACACGTTAAATGAAAGACGTGAGAAAAACTCCCGTCTTCCTCCCCCACACGCTACTGGCATGAACATCTCTGATGGGCAGAGAAAACAAGATTGTATTAATAACAACAACAGACATAGCAGCAGTAGTTGTGGACTTAGGAAAAGTTAGAATGAATTCTATTTTTAGTTCTTAATTTTTTTTTTAATTTTTACTGTTCTTTCTCACTCGATGAACAGAGAAAAATCCAACATAATCATTAATCCACATAGACTGGCCTTCATTCTGCCTTGTTATTTCTTGTTCTTGCCTATTTTGCCTTGTTATTTCTTGTTCTTGCCTATTTTGCCTTGTTATTTCTTGTTCTTGCCTATTTCCCTTTATTTATGCATGTGCACCCAACCACCCTTGTTTTCAGTAGTTGAGAAAAAACAGCACAATGATTCTACTGCCTCTTATTCCCAGTTCTTTTACTTCTCTGAGATTAGAAATCACAGCATAGGCAGAGAGAGTGAAAGATCTTCAACTGATCATTTGACATCTTCGATCCCCTGGGACAAAACAGAACCAAACTCCTGCAGACTCAGGTGCAAGTAATTTACAGCCAGTTAGCGCATGCAATGTAATTTTGAGACGGGGAGGGACAAGGGTGTCATATTTTGGATGTTGTTCCTTTTTCAGTCTTATGGATTTGTATGCTTTTTTACTTGAATTGTGAATTAAATTATGGGAATAGTAAAGGAATTTAAAAATTTTCAATATAATTTTCTTCTTTATCTAAGTATTTCAGGCTACATATTCTGATAATTAATGCCAGATTTATTTAGTTGTTGTCATCAGATTAAAAATTAATTTAAGTTTATATATTGATATGCCCCAGAAAGGGATATATATATATATATATCATTCGAGGTAGTTAAGTGGTTAAGGCAAATGTAACCAGGAAGAACAATCTAGTATGTAGACATAATAGACGGTACTCGTCGTATGCAATAGTCAATAGTCGTAAATCTCTAGTCAAAGACCTGTAGACCTCTAATGGTAGATCTCTGGACATCCTTGCTTTAGTCTATATTATGGCTGACACCAGCCATTCCAGTGAGGGGGAAACCAAGGTGTATACATATTCATTACCTATTCATTACATCACCTCCTCCTGAGCTAAATTTTCCTGTGAAATTTAGCTTCAATATTTTCTCTTTTTAGGGTCTGGACATAATCGATCGACTTTTTTCCTAAGTCTTTTTGCTTCAAACCTTCCTGCCGTGGTGGCATTTGACATACTGGTACCTCTGGCCTTGAGGTCGGCAATACTTCTATTGGTCAATGTTGACTTTCAGGAACAGGAATTTCAAATGTGTCATACAGGACTTCCATTGGAATTTCTTCAGACCCAGACACACTATTGACGTTACAGAAAACAGCATATTTTCCTCACAAACATTAACTCTGCTGGCGATAATCCTGATGTTGTATTTGGGTTTGGCACGATCCTATATACTGCCAAAAATTTTTTAATATTTCTTCCATTTGTGTCCACACCTTGACTTTTCTTTAATACTCATTTAAAGGTGTCTCTTCCTGCAATCTGTGTTCTGTTGTCGCTGACTAAAGTTTTAGAAGACCAAAAGGACTAAAAATTTCATTAAGTGCGTTTATTGTATTTGTTGCCATCGGATGTCTGTACTTAACAATTTCTGGCCACTTAGTGAAACTGTCCACAAAAATTAGATAATAAGATCCATTTATGGGCCCTGCATAGTTGATATGCAATAGAGTCCATCGGACATCTGTCTTTGGCCATGGTGAATCTTTACCGGTGGATCCCTTGCTGCCAGTTGACATTCTCTGCACTGTTTCACCAAGTTTTCTATGTCTTGGTCTATCCTCAGCCAATAGGTATAGCTTCTCATTAGAAATTTCATTCTCGAAATCCCTGGATGGCCAGTGTGAAATTCTGTTAGAATTTTCTTTTGCTGAGTGGCCGGCCTTACAACTCTATGCGTATAGTAATACCTTATTGCAGATTGAAAACGGTGACACACTACTTCCTTTCTTAGATTTCTCAATTAATCTAACTTGCTTTCTCTTTTTTTTTTAATGAAATCATTGTTCTCTACTGCTTTTTTTCACATCTTCTAGAGTAACCGGTAGTTCTCTAATAGTGTTGCGTACCAGACTCAACAATTCATTTTCGTCTCTGTTTCTTCCAAAGGTTCTGTATATTCAGGTATCAATCTTGATAACCCATCAGCGTGACCTAGCTTCTTTGAAGGCACATATTCTATTTTTAAATCATAATTCAATAGAATTACACCCCAGCGCTGTAGTTGTTTTAACATTTGAATTGGTATATCTTTTTTTCCAAATATTGATAACAGCAGTCTGTGATCTGTTTGCAGAATAAACTCTCTTTCATATAGAAACCTGTGAAATTATTGCTAAACTCTCTTTTTCTATTTGGCTGTAACTTTGTTCGGCAGGCAGTAACATCCTTGAGGCATGTGCTTCTTTGATCCGTCCTTGAATTCATGAAGCACCTAGTCCCTCATTACCGGCATCTGCTGCTATAATAATTTTCCTCTTCGAGTCGAAATGCACTAATGATAAATCTGATAATAGACAGCTTTTTATTTTTTTAAAAGCCTATTCATTCTTTCGACCATATCCACTTTGTGCCTTTTTTCAACAACTCATTTAAAGGAGCTCTCATATCATACACTTTTGGGATATAAATGCTATAGTAGCTTACTAATCCCAAAAACTCCTGGAGTTTAGCCACATTATCAGGTGCTGACATTTTTTCTAGCCTTAACTGTTTCCAGATCTAGTTTTCTTCATTTATTGTCAATGATCTGCCCTAAATATTTTATCTTCTTTAAAAAGAACTCACATTTTTGAACCCGTATTTCTCAGGAGATGGTAGAGGGTATGCATGGTCTTTCAAACAGTCATTTAAACCTGTCGAAAAATCAGCACACACTCTGATTTTTCAGTTTTTCTTTTTTATATATACAGTTGGAGATGCCCAATCCCAGTAATCAACTTTCAAAATTACACCACTTTTCTCCAACCTTTCTAATTCTCCATTTATTGTGTCTAGTGCTGAAAATGGTACTTTTCTCTTCGGTCTAAAAATTGGTTTTCTTTCACTTCGAAGTTGACTTCTGTTTTTGTGCACAGATCTAATCCTTCTGAAAAGATGAGCAGAAATTCATTTTTCAAATCCATAATAAATCTTTGTTTTCATCGTCTTATCATTCTCCATGAGGTTAACTTCATTACAGAAAGCATTTACCAGTAATTCCCACAAGTTAAACAATACAATCCAGTCTAAACCAAAGAGGTTTTCTGAACCAGGGAGCACATATACTTTTGATTTGTGAATTTTTCCCATGAACAAAATGTTACATTTTAATTCACCATTAAATTTCAGTCTTTTCCTGACACTCCCCTAGCAATTTTGTCTGTGTTAGTCAACTGTGAGTAACCAATTTTTTTCCATGTTTGCTCATTTATCACAGAGATGTCACTTCCAGAATCGAGTAATAATTTCATGGTCTGACCATTTATTTTTACATTGAGGTATTTTTTTCTTTTACCCTCCTCAATTTTATTTTTTGGGTAAACTACATTCATCTTTGTTCTCAGCTTTTCTTTTCCTTTTCTGTTTTTCCCGACAATGAGAAGTTCTATGACCTACAATTAAAACATTTTTTATCCCTAAAGAAACAATCCTTCTTTCTATGCTGTCCTCCACACGAACTGCATATCATTTTCCTTTCTTCATTTTGTCTCCACTTGTTGTCTTACATTTTTTTATATACAAAATGCTCTTCTCCTCAATCCGAGTATTGTCTTTTTTTATATTTATAAGTCTTCCATTACTTTTTGTAGTGTAATCTTTGAATCCTGTTCCATGATAGTGAGGATTCATGATCTAATATCTTTGTCCTTCAGCATCGTTAGCCCCTGAACAAAATTAAACACTTGAACGTATCGCTTGATAATTCCTTCAGTTTAAATGCCTCACAATGTGCATTAACCATACCTGCATGCATGACAAAATCATCATCCTCTTCTTTTACAATATTTAGACACTTGTATCATATGTGAAATATACTATCTCTTTTATTGAAAATTTTTGACAAAATTTCCACTGTTTCGCTAAATGTAATTTCTTCTGGCTTCTTTGGAAGGTTTGTATTTTCTTCCATTCCCAACTTCTGC